>VWYK01085523.1:1647-21442 GCA_013399775.1 Semnornis frantzii | reverse complement strand
CCCCCCCACCTCCAACTAATTTTCTCAGCTGTTTTTATCTTTTATAGAGAAAACTATTTACAGATTAAAGTAATTTTACATAAATATTTGATGCTAGACTTCATTATGAATCTGGTTTTAGTAACAGAGACTACGACAGAACATTTCACAGGCAACATTTTCCAATACAAAATCATTTAAGCATCTGCTGGCTTCAAGAATAAATGTCTCTCCCAACTTGTCAGAGCCTGTCAGGCCTATAATTATGTTCTACAGCATTAAAAAAACTACTTTTGATTGTGTGGGTACGAATTGAGAAAGCAACAAAACCAAATTATGAAGGCTCCAAGGAAAGTAAACTGGGTGGGAATGTGTGTGCTGTTTACTGACCAAGGGCCCTTCAGCTGTTGCCCCTCTCTGATGTGTGCCTGACCCATGGCAACTGTTACCTCTGCTATGTCATTCTATTGCAAAGGATTATGATGGCAAAGCTGCAATGCACCTCCCCTGCTACAGTGACTGCAGTATCTCGGCAGACCACTGACAGCCTGCAGGCACCCCAGCAGACAGGGAGATCACCATGTCTTAGCAGCAGAAGAACATTGCATCAGAGCAGCTGCTTAACAAAAGTCCTCCAAAGGACATAGCATTGGCAGCTGAGGATGAACCAACCTTGTCTGCATATGGGAGCATGGTCACCATGTCCTCTCTGCTGATGAGAGGGTGCAATGCTGAAACCCTTGCTGCGGTTTCAGCTCTTCGTGGTATTCAGCCTGACCTCTCATGCTGAACTCTTTGGTACCATTGCTTTGTGCTGTTATGGAGCTTTCATATTCATCACCCTACAGAGCTGGCTACATTTAATCAGCACATAAGCAAAATCACAGAAAACATCCATCTGGAAGAGACCTCCAAGCTCACTCAGTCCAGCCTTCAATCCAGCACTGAAAGGCCAACACTAAACTGTTTCTCTAAATGCCAGCTCCACAGGCTGCTTAAACACCTCCAGGGATAGGGATTCCACCACTGGCATGGGCAGAACATTCCAGGGTCTGAGAACCCTCTCTGGGAAGAAATATTTCCTAGCATGCAGCCTGAACCTCCCCTGCTGCAGCTTGGAACCATTGCCTCTGGCCCTGTCGTTGCCACCAAGCAGCAGAGGCTGCACCCTCCTCACTCCAACCTTCCTTCAGGGAGCTGCAGAAAGTAGCTTCCTTACATCCTACTACTAACATAAAAAGGCAGAGTTACAAGTTTCAGTATTTACTGACTTCAAAGACCAAGAGCAAATATACCTTTTAATAACATGGGGGTTGGACTTGATGATCTCTTTGGGTCCCTTCCAACCCCTAACATCCTGTGATCTTGTGAACATTGACATTTTTAAAATGAAAGAATGGATTTCCAGCTGCTAATCCAAATACTTTAGATTCTCAAAGTTTGTTACTACACCTAGGCAAAGCCTGCATTTCTGTTAACTACAGAAGGCTGAGAAGGTACTGACAGAATTAGTAGTTTTGCTGCTTGTAAATAGCACCACAGTGATATTACAGATATTACCTATATTCTAATTATTTTAATAACAGCTACTTAAAAATAAAACACTAATTCAACTTTAAGTACTTAATCTTCTAACCACTTGAGGGAAAAAAAGAAATTAAGCTATATCCTACATTAAAACCTTACATTTTATCCAATCTCCAAACAAACCCAGCACTTACAGTAGAAAAAACAACATTAATTTCAAAGCCACATTGTTATAATGCCTATTACCTTGTCTACTAATCAAGTCCTTTAGAAGAACTAATCTGCAGTTGGAAAAAAAAAGAAAAAAACTCTCACCAAAACCAACAGACAGGAAAGGCTCATACCTTTACATGGACATTAAATGACACCAGACAGTGCCAACATTGTGAGGTGTGGCAAGACCAAGTGCAAGGTACTGCACTGAGCAATGACAGGCACCAATATAGGCTGGGCAGTGACAGTCTTGAGAGCAGCCCTGGAGAGGGAGACTTGGGGGTGCTGGTGGATGAAAAGCTCAGCATGAGCCAGCAGTGTGCACTTGCAGCCCAGAGAGCAACCAGACCCTGGGCTGCAGCAAGAGAAGTGTGGGCAGCAGGGCAAGGGAGGGGATTCTGCCCCTCTGCTCCACTCTGGTGAGACCCCACCTGGAGCACTGTGCCCAATTCTGGAGCCCCTGGTACAGGAAAGATCTGGAGGTGCTGGAAGGTGTCCAGAGAAGGGCCACGAGGATGATCAGAGGGCTGGAGCTGCTCTGCTATGAGGAGAGACTGAGGGAGCTGGGGTTGTTCAGTCTGGAGAGGAAAACGTTCCGAGGTGACCTTATTGTGGCCTTTCAGTATCATGAGTGGGCTACAAGAAAGCTGGGGAGGGACTTTTTAGGGTGTCAGGTAGTGATAAGACCAGGGGGAATGGATCCAAACTTGAGGAGGGGAGATTCAGATTGGATGTTAGGAAGAAGTTCTTCAGCATGAGGGTGATGAGAGACTGGCACAGGCTGTCCAGGGAGGTGGAAGGCCATACTGAATGTGGCTCTGGGCAATCTGACCTAGTGTGAGGTGTCATTCCCATGGCAGGGGGGTTGGAACTGGAAGATTCTCAAGATCACTACCTCACTTCCAGCCCTGACAGTTGTGTAATTCTGTGATTTCTGTGATGCACTTTAAAAGAAAAATTGTGACACTATGTTAGGCAGCAGAGAAAGTTTAATTTTGCCAGAACTGACACAACACTGTAAGACAAGCAAAGAAAACCCTCAGGAAGTCGCACCAAAGACAGACACTCCCCATTTTACCTCCATCTTCAGACTGTCATTCACCTGCAGCTTGCTTCCTCTGGCACAGAATTCAGTGGAAAAAACATCAACTGACTTCAGTCAAAGTGGAATTAGGTTGCTAACATTTAAGATCTCAGAACCACTATTTTCTTCAAGAGACAATTGTGATTCAAGACCAGGTGCATACGGTCTTGGTTTGCTATGAATTCGCCTGTACTTAAGGAAGTTCTCTGTCCTGTTACAAGATAGATTTCTTCTGAAGAGATTTAAAAATGGTGTTGCAGGTAAAATAATATTTAAGTCAGAACTACAGTCTCTGTTCTGCAACAGAGAAAAGCTGCACAAAACATGCAGCATAAGAAAAAGATTGTGTTTTCTTGAGAGTTCTTTTATTCTTTGCTGTGTTGGCCGTTTTTCAGTCTTGGCACACAGTCAAAATACTGCTCATGGCTACATCACATTTTTGTTTTTCTTGCTTCATCAACCACAAAAACCTTTTATGGCTTCATATCCTCCTATAGCAGGATAATCACAGAATCACAGAACAGACAGACTGGAACAGACCTCTGAGATCTCAAGCCTAGCCGATGACCCAACACCACCACATTAACCAGACCATGGCACTGAGTGCCACATCCAATCTGTCGTTATACACCTCCAGGGATGGTGACTCCACCACCTCCCTGGGCAGTCCATTCCAGTGTCTGTTTCCCCTTTCCATCAGGAAGTGCTTCCTAACATCCAACCTAACCTTGCTGCCTGTGATAGGACAAGGAGCAATGGATGGAAGCTGCAGCACAGGAGGTTCCACCTCAACACAAGGGGGAAATTCCTTACCGTAAGGGTGACAGAGCACTGGCACAAGCTGCCCAGAGAGTTTGTGGAGTCTCCTCCTCTGGAGCCTTTCCAGCCCTGTCTGGATGTGTTCTTGTGCCACCTGCACTGGCAGGGGAGGTTGGACTGGAAGGTCTGCAGAGGTCCCTTCCAACCTCTAACATCCTGTGAACCTGTGAAGTGCATCATCAGAGCCCCAGTTTTTTGGCAGAGAAGAGAGGAATCACCTTTATCACAGCCTGAGCTACTCGGCCAAGTTTGGTGGGGTTTCGTTTGGGATTTTTCAGTTTTGTTTTTTTTCAGTTGGTGGTAAGTAAGAAGAAATGCTTCTAGGCTGAGATTCAAAGAATCATTTAAGACATGTACCTTCAGCTAAATGTATCTCATTTTAGACATGGACTGATGAATCTTGCCCTACACAATCTGACCAAGGAAGGAAACACAAGTAGCACTGGGACACAGAGACATACATACATGGCTTTGCAGTCTCTTTAGCTAAGTTTGGTGAAGGATTGGGATTTTAATAATCATTCACAGAAAGTTCTGTGTGGATCGATGGAACAGCTGCATTTTTGTGTCTTAGTTCATTGGCCAACTGTTCTATGTAAGGATAATTTTCTAGAGTATCAGGAATAAAGAAATTAATCATAGAATCACAGACTGATCTGGGTTGGAAAGGACCTTCAAAGCTCATCCAGTCCAATCCTCTGCACTCAGTGGGGACATCCTCAACTACATCAGGTTGCCCACAGACCTGTCCAGCCTCACCTTCAATATCTCCAGGGATGGGCCCCAACCACCTCCCTGGGCAACCTGTTACAGTGTTCCACTACCCTCATGGCAAATAATTTGTTCCTCATATCTAATCTAAATCTATTTGCTCTAGTCTGAATCCATTGCCCTCATCCTGTCCCTGCAGGCCTTTGCAAACAATCTCTCTGCAGCCTTCTTGTAGCCCTCTTCAGGTACTGGCAGGCTGCTGTTAGGTCTTCTTGGAGCCTTCTCTTCTGCAGGCTGAACATCCCCAGCTCCCTCAGCCTGTCCTCATAGCAGAGCTGCTCCAATCCCCTAATCATAATTATTACCCTCTGATCAATATTATTATAGTACCTCGGGTTTTGCTGGGTTTTTTAGTTTATTTTTAACTGGTCTCTTTATATCACACCTAGGTCAACCAAACTGTAAACTAGCATTAAAAAAAAACAGTTTGGAGTTCGAGGAAAAGTTACATTTTAAATAAAACTCATAAAATAACATCAAGTCCACAGGAGAGGATCTCCGTTTCACAACCATGCTGCAGTCCAACTGCCAGTATAAAAAAGAGATGAGCTAGAACCTGAGAATGCAATATTGTATTTCTCCTATTTGAGTGCATGTGCACCTGCACCTTCTGGGTGTTTTCAATGGAACTTAGTAGCTGAATGTTATTTTGCTAAAACAAGTATAATTAGGAAGGCAGAAGATATACTGGTCATTAAAAAAAAAAAAAAAAAGTAGCACCATCTGGGCAGAACCTTTATTTCTGGAAAAAAACCAAAACCAATCAAAAACCAGTGGTGCTAATTAGAGCAGAATTGGTGACCTTGGCTGAAAGATTTAACAACATGAAAATATCTAGGGAAATATATTCAAGAAAATGTATGGCTTCAAGATGGAAGGTTCAGAAATACACAGAAAGTGACAGAGAGGTGAAGAGAAAATGTGATGATGTAATTCCTACCAAAAGTAGTTTAGTTTAAGAGTTATGAGAGATCACAGAATCACAGGAACATCCAGGTTGGAAAAGCCCCTCAGGATCACCAAGTCCAACTCAGAACCCTACTCTGCATGGTACATCCTAAACCATATCCCCAAGCACCACATCCAAATGATCTTTAAACACTTCCAGGGTTGGTGACTCTACCACCTCCCTGGGCAGCACATTCCAATGCCTGACCACTCTTGCTGGGAAAAAACTCTTCATAATGTGCAGTCTAAACCTGCCCTGCTGCAGCTTGAGGCTGTTCCCTCTTGTTCTGTCACTAATTACATGTGAGAAGAGACCAGCACCAACTCCTCCACAGCCTTCTTTCAGGTAGCTGTAGACAGTGATGAGGTGTCCCCTCAGCCTCCTCTTTTTCAAACCAAGAAGCCCCAGCTCCCTCAGTCACTCTTCATGAGATTTATTGCCAGCAGGGCAAGGGAGGGGATTCTGCCCCTTGACTCTGCTCTCGTCAGACCCCATCTGGAGTACTGTGTGCAGTTCTGGAGCCCCCAGCACAGGAAGGACATGGAACTGTTGGAGCGGGTCTAGAGGAGGCCAAAAAGATGCTCAGAGGGCTGCAGCAGCTCTGCTCTGAGGACAGGCTGAGAGAGTTGGGGCTCTGCAGCCTGGAGAAGAGAAGGCTTCCAGATGACCTTATAGTAGCCTTCCAGTATCTGAAGGGGGCTACAGGAAGGCTGGGGAGAGACTATTGACAAGGTCTTGTAATGACAGGACAAGGGGCAAAGGGTTTGAAGGGGAAGAGAGGAGACTGAAACTGGATGTTAGGAGGAAGTTCTTTACAATGAGGGTGGTGAGACAGCGGCACAGGTTGCTCAGGGAGGTTGTGGATGCTCCTTCCCTGAAGGTGTTCAAGGCCAGGCTGGATGAGGCCTTGAGTGACCTGTACTAGTGGGAGGTGTCCCTGCCTATGGCAGGGGGTTGGAAGTGGATGATCTTTGAGGTCCCTTCCAGCCTTACCATTCTGTGATTCTATGATTCTCCAGGCCCTTCAGAGTTTCCTTGCCCTCCTCTGCACTGGCCCCAGCACCTCAATTTCTCTGTTGTGCCAAGGCAGTTATGTTGTTTGAGCTATTTGAACAGATGCAATCATGAAATGTTCTCTTCTGATTCAAGAGATCGCATGGGCATGCTACTAATATCCTACTGAGGATGCTGATTACCACCATCAGCATTTGCTAACTGCTACTATCTGCTTACTACTAGTTGGGCAATGCATGTTTCCTCCCATTTCAGTAGGATTGGCAGGAGTGTATAGAAATTATTATTGACTTACCCAAGTCTTGATGTGTTGATTGCTATAAAATACAGGTTTCTGTACTGCTGCAGAGGAGGCTGAGTACACTAAGGCTGAAATAGTGTAAACAAAGGCTTCAACTAGTGGGAAATGGGAAGTTCAGTACTGTCATTTGATATTGCAGCGCTCTCTAGCAAAGAACCACGCCAAAACTCAGCCAAAAAGTCAAACCACCACATGCACATTGTATAACATGAAGTACCACAACATTTCAGCCAGAAATTCAGTGGTTTTCATTTAGACATTAATGTAAGATGGAACCCAAAAGCTATTTACAGAATGGCTGGGGTTGGAGGGGATCTCTGGGGACCATCTAGTTCAACCTCCCTGCTAAAGCAGCTTCACCTAGAGTGGGGCTGTGCAGAATCATGTGCAGGTGGTGGTTGAATATCTCCAGAGAAGAGGACTCCACAAGCCTTCTGGGCAGCCTGTTCCAGTGCTCTGTCACCCTCAAAGAAAAAGAAGTTTTTCCACATGTTCAGATGGAATTTCTTGTGTTGTAGTTGTGCTCATTGTCCCCTGTCTGTCAGTGGGCACTACTGAGAGGCATCAGGCTCCATCCTCTTGACATCCACCTTTCAGATACTTGTAAGCATTGATAAGATGTCCTCTTCTCCAGGCTACCCAGCCCCAAGGCTCTCAGCCTTACTTCATAAGAGATGCTCCAGTGCCCTCAGCATCTTCATGGCCTCTGTTGGACTTTCTCCAGTAGTTTCCTGTCTCTGTTGAACTGGGGAGCACTGAACTGGATACAATACTCCAGATGTGGCCTCACTAGGGCAGAGTAGAGCAGGAGGAAAGCCTTTTCTTGCCGGCTACTCTTTTCAATGCACCTTGGGCCACAGGGGCACATTGCTGGCTCCTGTTTTTTATTTTGCATGGAATACACAAGTCCTGAAATATACAACTATGGTCAAGCACAGCCAAGAGAACCCCAAGGAAAGGCCTAACCCAGAAAAAACCCCCACATTTACCACCTGACCAGAACACTCACAGAGAATCACAGCAATTGGGGTGAACAAAGATTAATATCAAATTGACATGAAATTGACATCCGGGAGCCTGAATCTACACAGTGAAATGCTATTTTGAATTTCAAAACTCAAAATCAAGAGGCATGGGCAGAACTGTGGCTTCTCCCACGAGAAAACTTGGTAGTAGAGAATTGCTAATGCCTCAGGGAAAGAAATATGCATGCGTGTGTATATACACACACACATACTTACATATATAATAAACTTTCTATAGTATAATCTCCCTACCTAATCTACAATTTTCTCCTAAATGTATAAAGCAGAATAGTTTCCTGTTTGCAATAGAATTAGGTGGCAGAGAATGGTTAAGTGGGTCGGCAGGGATATCAAGGGGGTTGTTGCTTCTTCCTTCCCTACCACACTGCTGGGGAGGTGCCCAGCAGCTCACCTTACAGTGGAGATGCAGCATCTCTGTCCAGCCTTAACCCAATAGACAGCTGCCGCCAGCTGCAGGCATAGCATCTGCCCACAAAGGTGGATGCTGTCTGGAGAGCCAGGGTCTGACTCCACCATTGCTGTTACCAAAACTGGTACCTTGGAAATAGTTTATCTCCAGACACCAGCAAAACAGGTTTGGAATTTGCTTCAGCTGATGCATTTTGTGAGTCACACAGCAGCTTTATGTTTCTTTGTGTAGACTCTCAGAAGTAGGTTGGTATTTGCTATTTAGTGTTAAGCCCTGGGTTTTTTGTCATCACTTGTATCCCATTGTTTTCATCAGCTGCTACTTTATCCTGCATCTCAAAGCATTTTTTAAACCTTTTTTGCTCCCTGGAAGATTTGCTGTGTTTCTTTCCTGTGGAAAAACTGCACTTCCCTACTTGTGGGGATTACATGGTTCCTTAGCTAGGTTAGCTCATCTCTAGGATACATAATAGGTGGTTGCGAGTCCTCTCTCTCCGATGTTAAAAGCAGAATCATCTTTAGTGGGTTATTTTTGCCCAATAATGACCCTCCTTGGTAATCTCAGATCATATCAGCCCACAGACTGAACATGTCTTGATTTCAAAACAGAAATGAAACCTCTTGGCACTTCAGCTCTCCTCATGCAGCACTCCATCCTCAGCATGTAATAGTCAAAATTGCTGCCATAACAAGGAAGAACAGGATAGGCTTTGTTAAGGCTCACAATAGCAGATCATCAGTGATTTGCCTCCCCCTTGCAGGTAAAGGAACAAAGTCACTCAGCTGTGGTTGTTCTTGTAACAGCTGATTTACCTTGCTTGGTATTAATGTCAACAACTAATTGCAGGTTTGCAGGCTTGGCTGTGGCACTGACTGAATCCTGCAGGTTCTCAGTAGCTGTCACGCTGCAAATTACCTTCCAGTCAGGCACATGGAGCTTCGAGTACAGCTACAGTATGGGAATGTTGGGAGCAATACCGTCCCAAGGAGTTTTGCTGTTAGGTAAAGCAATTTCCTTCAGGAAAGATGAATTAAGTTCTGGGTTCTTCTCTGCTCTGCAACACCCTACAGAACAAGGTCAGGAAACATGCAGATGTCAAAGAAGATGATCTATGCATTGAGCTGTGACATCTTTCAGGGGTTCAACAGAAGTAATATTTCCCTCATTCTCTTGGTTAGAAAGGAATAAGAAAAGGGATTCATACCAGAAGACATTTACTCATTTGCAATGCTTATTGAAAGGAAAACTACTTAAAATTATTTAGATTGGCAAGGCTGGAAAGCTTGCTTTGTTTTGTTTCAAACCTCTCCAACACGACCCCTTCTCTATTATTTACTGTGGGTATGCTTGGAAACACTTATGCCAGGCTGGCTCTTAATTCTCTCTGGGGAAAGCAGCACATGAGACAAGTAGCACAGGAGCCGAGATCTCTTCTCTTTACTGGAGCAGGCAGTGCCTTTCTCAGTGCTTCAGCTCAATGGCACTTCAGGAAATTAGGGATCACACTGAAGGTCACAGGCTCACAAGATGTCAGGGGTTGGAAGGGACCCAAAGAGAACACCGAGTCCANATCCCCTCTCAGTCTTCTCCTCTCCAGACTAAAAAGCCCCAGGTCCCTCAGCCTCTCCTCATCAGGCAGTGCTCTAGTCCCCTTGCTGCTGTCTGCTGTACCTTCTCCAGCAGATCCCTGTCCCTCTTAAACTGGAGAGCCCGAAACTGAAGGCAGTATTCAAGATGAGGTCTCACCAGGGCAGAGTAGAGGGGGAGGAGAACCTCCCTTGATCAAACATTTATTTTAACCTTCTTCAGGCTTGTCATAAAATACATGGTGAGGATGGCTTTTTGTAAACAAGAGAGAGAGATTTCAATGTATTTTTCTATTAGTTTGAAAGTGCTATATATTAATAATAAAGTATAGCAAAAGAGATTTATTTCATTTAATAGATCAAGCTAATCCTAATTACACTACAGTGTTCCAGACATAAAATGCCATGAAGGTATAGAGTGAAATCTGTTTCCTCAGCATCATACCTCCCTGGGTCAACCCTCCTGGTTCTCTTGGAGTGTTGGTCTATAACTGTACACATAACCATACTGCGGTTATACCTAAAATTAGTAGGAACTAAGAGGCAGAAAATTCAAGAAAACATATCCTGTTTGGGAGTTTTCAGTGGTCAGGGTAACAAACTCCCTTATTTTTTTGGAAGCTGTAACTTTACCCACTGAGGTGTACCTGTGCAAAGTCCCACTACTGCACACTCAGCATCTCGCAGCACCAGGGAGACAAGATGGTTAATTGACGGAACAGGTTGCCCAGGGAGGTTGTGGCTGCTCCCTCCCTGGAGGTGTTCAAGGCCAGGTTGGACGAGGCCTTGAGTGACCTGTACTAGTGGGAGGTGTCCCTGCCTGTGGCAGGGGGGTGGAACTAGATGATCCTTGAGGTCCCTTCCAACCTTTACCATTCTATGATTCTATGATTCTATGCTGACAGAAAGCTCAGTCCTGCACTCAAGACCACAGCTTCTCAAAAGGTTTTAATGAGATTATGATTTTCCCTCTGCTGGCAGAGAAACTCAGGAACATAAGGCTGGGTCCAACTGCAACCTCTGCCTCCCTGGACAGTTGGATACAAATCAACTTTGCGTTGCACAGCCAAGCCTGAACTCCAGCACAGCTACCAAAAGCTATACAGAGATATCTATAGGTAAATACATCACAGAGTGAATCAGTGATCAAGTCAAGTCTATCAGTACAGCCACAGCTTTGCAGAAAAGAGCACTGCAGTCATTTGTGAAGGGGCACAGCTTATTTAAATATGCACACACATATTAAACAGGAGATCTCTCTCTGCCCAAGTCCCAACTTCCCTGCAACAAAATTAATATGGGATGCATGCTTATGCATCTATGATAGAACTTCATGCAACAATTACAGAAATACATCTGCAATGCTCCTGTGCCTTGTTTTAGAATGTGAAAGACAAATAAAAGGGGTGAAAATATGATTCTTTTTACATTTGGGCATATTCACCCAATAGTTAATATATTCTGAGTGAATCCTATGTAAGAGAAACATGTTCAAAGCACTGAAAAAGGGCTGGCAAAAAAAACTTCGGGGAGCAAATGCACAGTACTTGGAGTTTTATTCTTTCACAGGATCACACAGGCTCACAGGATGTTAGGGGTTGGAATGGACCTCTGCAGATCTCTCAGTCCAACCCCCCTACCAGAGCAGGACCAGAGAATCTAGCACAGGTTGCACAGGAACACATCCAGACAGGGCTGGAAAGGCTCCAGAGAAGGAGACTCCACAGCCTCTCTGGGCAGCCTGTGCCAGTGCTCTGAGACCCTTACAGTCAAGAAGTTCTTCCTCATGTTGAGTGGGAACTTCATGTGCTGTAGTTTCCATCCATTGCCTTCTTTGGTCCTTGCCCCTTTAAGCCTGTAAAGACCTTACATGCTTACATGTTTTGCCTGCTCCCTGCAATTTTTACTTGATGCCTCCCAGCAGTCTAGGAAACACAAATATTTCTAAGGATTCACGCAGAACCCTAGGTAGAGATCTACAACCTAGTATCTGAGGTGTTACCCAATAATAACGGGATGATTTCCACTAAAAAAAAACCTCAGACCAAACCCCAAATCAAAAAATGACCATAAAACTCTACAAAAACATAGCACAGTGAGGTGAAGTAATCCCCTCAAGGAGGATTTTTGCACACAGAGGAAGAGCCATACATGATCATAGAATCGTAGAATGGTAAGGTTGGAAGGGACCTCAAGGATCATCCAGTTCCAACCCCCATCATAGGCAGGGACACCTCCCACTAGTACAGGTCACTCAAGGCCTCATCCAACCTGGCCTTGAACACCTCCAGGGAGGGAGCAGCCACCACCTCCCTGAGCAATCTGTTCCAGTGTCTCACCATGATCTTCTACTTATCCTCACACTGATGTATTTCTGGAGCAAATGAAGGGCTACACAGATGCAGCAAGGCAGATTAGGAGGATGCCGCTGATGTTTCCTGTCCAAGAAAACACGTGTCACATATTGACAGTCAAAAGAGAGGCGAGATCAGAAGTAAAAATGCTTTCACAATCCAGACAGATGACACACAGAGCTCAATGTAAACTGGTGGGTGCAGTCTGGAGCCATTGTTCCTAGATACAAGGTTAGTAGTCAAGAAAAGCAAAGAGATGACAAAAATTCTCACAGGAACGAGTGCATCTCATTTCAATGAAAAACCAAACAGTGGCCAGGAAGTGAAAGAAATAATTTTGCTTTATATGGGTACAAATTTCAGCAGCGGATTCAACCTCTGCCCTCTCTAAATTTTCCACCAATGCCTGTGCCACAATTGAAATAACAAAGGGGAAAAAAAAAATCAAACCAATGCAAACACCAAAAAATACTGAGGCAAAGTGCTGAAGCACAATGGCTTCTCAGCCCCTTGATGGCACACATCAAGCATGGACTCCTTTCCTAGAAGGTACATTCTAGTTTAAGGCTGACTTGACAGAGAAAATGGCTTAGCAAAATTGTGCAGCCAGAGATCAGAGTAAAGGCTCTCAACAGATCTTAACCTTTCATCTGTAAATAAAAATCATGGACTAACATCCTCTTGTACAACTCTCAGAGTACTGAACATCTGTGACAGACCTGCATGTATTGCCTCACCAGGGAAGGAAACAAAGTTGTTGGTGTGTTTTTTTCTCCTCTGTGCACAGTGAAGAACAAGAAACCTAAGAAAGTCTGCTCAGCCAAATCTCCTTTACTTACTCACTGCCTTCCCCTCCATACCATTGCTACCTACGGTAAAAACTCCCACATTATTACAAAAGAGAAGCTTTCTGAGACAGCAGGTCCGAGCTAGAGAAAGTTTCACCAAAACCACATGCAAGTGTATCTAGAAACAAGAAGAGAGTTCAGCCTGCAGAGGCCAGCACCAATATATTCCTTAGGGAAACAACAGGAGCCTTTCCTGCTGCCAATTACCGTAATCTCCAAACAGTTTTAAGATGTAGCACACCCAAAGTACATCGAATCAGACTGCTCTCCAAGTGACAAAGATCTCATCTTCTCAGCTTCCATTCCCCACTAGCAGTGCTGGGAAGAGGAGCATTTATAGATGTTCCCAGAAGATACTGTGTCTTTTCAGGTAAGTACTGCAAAATGAGAAGCAGCTTTTGCTTCAAAAGGTTGCAAAGTCTCTTACAAAACATGCTTCCAGAAACCACTGCCTTCTGCCTCGGGACAGATCACCTCTGGCGTGCAAAGTGACTGCAGTAAAGAGGATTAACTGTATGGGCCCAGGGCGTCGGTTCAAGGCAGACTGAGCTGCACACTGGTAGGAAGGAATAACCTCCTTAAAATCACCTTCAGAAAAACCTGAGATGATTCAAAGGCTGTGGGGATGATCTAACCCCCTATGGAGCAAACCCACCTACTACTCAGCTATCAGAAGTCATGGAAAGAGGCAACAAAGTCTATGCAAAGTGCTTGATCTTGGCAGAAGACACTTTACAGGACACATTCACAGAGAACAGGCTAATGGCCCTCAATATTTCAAGAGGATTCTTGAAAAAGATGCCCTTCCTAGGGGTAAAGAGGCTTTTAGAAGTTTTGAACAATTCCATGTGTAGTAATATCTTCATTTGTAAAAAACATCTTCTTTTTACACTAGACTTCATCAAAGTCTTCATTCCACAAACATACTGTGAACACAGACAATAGCAGGGTGGTAAACTCAGAAAATGGAGCAACAAAAGCTGCATTGCTCTGAGTCTGGGCACAGTGATGCTGCAAGGTTTTCTGCCAAAAGACCCAGGCATGGGGACCTGCCCAGGAAGGGCATGCACTTGGAAGAACCACAGAATCACAGAGTGGTCTGGGCTGGAAGGGACCTTCAAAGTTCATCCAGTCCAAACCCCTCTGCACTCAGCAGGGGCATCCTCAACTAGATCAGGTTGCCCACAGCACTGTCCAGCCTCACCTTCAGTATCTCCAGGGATGGGCCCCAACCACCTCCCTTGGCAACATCTCCAGTGTTCCACCACCCTCATGGTGCAGAATTTGTTTCTAACATCCAATCTAAATCTGCTCTGCTCCAGTTTGCGGCCATTGTCCTTGTCCTGTCCCTGCAGGCCTTTGCAAACAGTCTCTCTGCAGCCTTCTTGTAGCCCCCTTCACGTACTGGTAGGCTGCTATTAGGTCTCCCTGAAGCCTTCTCAAGGCTGAACAGCCCCAGCTCCCTCAGCCTGTTCTCATAGCAGAGCTGCTCCAACCCCCCAGACATTTTCATGGCTCTCCTCCAGACCTGCTCCATCAGGTCCATGTCCTTCCTGTGTTGAGGGCTCCAGAGCTGGATGCAGTACTTCAGGTGAGGTCTCCCCAGAGCAGAGCAGAGTNAAAAAAAAAAAAAACAAAAAACCCAAATCCTATTCAAAACCAACCAACCAACAAAGAAGCAAGCAGGGAAATTTGCCCTAGTTTTGTTTTGTTTTGTTTTTTTTCTGCCTAAGAGAAGTTATTTCCTGTGTTCCTGCCTGTGTTCCCTGGAACACTCAGGCCAGCATGGCTCTGCTGCGCCTGCCTTCATGCCATGCTTCAATGGTCATGACTATTTTGAACATTTATTTGACATCCTAATGCAAATTTGAGGACAACTTGTAAGCCAAAAGGCACTTCCTGCTTTCATTTAAAATAGTTATTTTAAAAAAAAACAAAACCAATTATTTTCATGGAATCCCAGAATGTCAGGTTGGAAGGGACCCCAAGCATCATCTGGTCCAACCTTTCTGGCCCGGCACCATGTCAAGCAGAGCCTTAACACTGACCAGTGTAGGGCAATCCATTACTTCCCTTGGGAGATTATTCCAGTGTTCTCATGATGAAAAATATTCCTTTGGAGTCCAATGAGAATCTCCCCAGGAGTAACTTGCAGCCATTACTCCTTGTCTTTTCCATGTGACTCCTTGTAAAAAGGGAATCTTCACTGTCCTGGTAGCCTCCCTTTACATCATGGCACATTCTTAGTCCTGTTCAGTCATAGTTATGTAATGGCAACTCCCCTAAACAGAGAAGTGAATAGACCAGGGATCAGGACTGCTTTATTGCACATGGCTACAAATACCTTAAAAGTAAAAAAGCAAAAAACAAAAAAACCCCAAGCAACCAAACAAAAAACAAAAACAAAAACGAAACAAAAAAACCCCAAACCCAACCAAGTAAATATTTTGGTTCACACTAATTTACACTTGATCCAAATTGTCCCCTAAGTAGTCTCGTAAGCAGGGTCATGTTGATGGGACTTCTGGTGAAAACCAATAACCAGATAGCCCCTATCAAATCCCTAGTCCTAAAAGCAACACCTTCCAAATAGTCCCTGAAGCTGAAAGGCACTAAAATGCTTTGTGCTCATTGCCTGGGCTGCAGATTGTCTGACCCAATTTCTTCATCCCCACTAATGCTCTTTAAATCATCTCTGACACCTGGATGAGCCCTTTCACTTGCCACTCAAGCTAGCTACAATCTCCTGGTATCCCTGTGAGCTCATCCTCTCAGGCTTCTTCATAAGTCTTTGCCACTCACCTGGGTACCTCCAGGGTAATATAAAGACATATGCAAAATCCACACTGCTAGCACATGCACACATGAATAGCCTGACAGTTATTCATGAGATGTGCTAGCAGCCCTCAGCTATAGGTACAGTGCTGCTCTCTTGAGCAGCGGCATCCAAGTGCAGAGGACACGTCCTACTGGACTTCGACAACATTACAACATGTTAAGTTTATGGTGTCAATGATAAACACTCAACAGCTGAGCTTAGAATCATAGAATCACAAAATGAGCTGGGTTGGAAGTGACCTCCAAAGCTCATCCAGACCAACCCTCTCTGCACTCAGCAGGAATATCCTCAACTAGATCAGGTTGCCCAGAGCCCTCTACAGCTTCACCTTCAGTATCTCCAGGGATGGGGCCCCAACCACCTCACTGGAACAGGTGTTCCAGTGTTCCACTACCCTCATGGTGCAGAACTTCTTCCTAACATCCAATCTAAATCTGCTCTGCTCTAGTCTGAAGCCATGAATGGTTGTGCTGAGGTCTGAAATTTAGCACAGCATAAACCAGACAAAGTGTGGTGACTTTTGAAAGTACCACAGCTCAGTACCCTGCAAGTCTTTTGCATATGTGAAGTCAGAAGCTAGATTCATAGTTTTGCATCAGTACAAGATATAATCTGGGGGCTTATGATTAGTTGCAAGTGGTCTCCTGAAAGTGAAGGGTTATTTATTGTTTGGAGGAAGGGAAAAAGAGCTAAGCAGAAGAAAGCATGCTAAGGGCCCCTACAGAGATGCGGAGTCAGATTTCTCTCCTACACAGAAGGTGTGCTAAAGTAGCATATTACATCAGTGCTCCTCATTAGCCAACCCCTTGGGGTTTGTTCTGCACAGCACCTTCCTGCCCTGGCAAGGGAAAGGGAGTAAAGCCTGTAATCTAAGCCTGCTGCCTGGGCAGTTTGCATATTAAGAAGGGAATCTACCTCCAAAGGTGTAACCTAATAACAGGTTTTCTATTTGTCCTTTTTGGCTTGTGTGAAAGATTGCTGTATCTCTTCTACAACACAGCCAGTGTGGCTGATAAAGCAAATAGCCTTTAAACCTGCCCCAGAAATGCTCTTTGTCAATAGCACAGCTCTCTTGTGCTGACAGCAAGGGTGATTACCCCTTCTTGCCTTCCTTATCACTGGAGGTAATTGACAAGAAGAATTTAGACATGTCAGGCCAGAGGAAATGACTTTGGGAAATTTGCAAATACAATCAAAAATCAACTTCCCTACTTCACATTATCAACCTTGTTTTCTCCCAGCAAAGGCCATCTCTTTCCACTCCCATTCCTTTCTTAGTTGTAAGATGACCCTGCCATTCAAGAGCCGTTCCAGATCACTCTGCCCTTCAACAGTCATTCCTGAAAAGTATTGGCACTGATTCTGGGCACCCTCCTGCAAACGTTAAAGACTTAAGTTCTATCCCCTCAGTTCAGAATGACCAAGTTATATGAATCTACTTTATACATCTCAAAAGAAAGTATCTTCTGAGAACAAAAGAATCCAATACTCCTCTTCACAGCTTTGCTGCAGCACACATTGGGCTCTCCAGATACTTAGAAGTGAGATTGATGCCTGCTAGGTCAGGCTTTCTACAGGCTAGTTTCACAGAACCACACAATGTCAGGGGCTGGAAGGCACCGCAAAAGCTCATCCAGTCCAACTCCCCTGCAAGAGCAGGATCACCTACAGCAGATCACACAAGAACACATCCAGGTAGGTCTTGAATATCTCCAGAGAGGGAGACTCACAACCCTCCCTGGGCAGCCTGTTCCAGTGTTCTGTCACCCTCACAGAAGTTTTTCTTCATGTTTCCATGGAACTTCCTATGCCTCAACTTCCATCAGTGTCTCTTGTCCTGGCATTGGGCATCACCCAGCAGAGCCTGGCTCTACCTTCTTGGCACTCAGCCTTTACATATTGATAACCATGAATGAGGTCACCTCTCAGGCTCCTACTCTCCAGGCTCCAAGCCCCAGCTCCCTCAGGCTCTCCTCAGAAGGAAGATGTTCCACTCCATTATTTTTGTGGCCCTGTTGCTGGACTCTCTCAAGCAGTTCCCTGGGGTCCTTCTTGAAATGAGGGGCCCAGAACTGGACACAATATTCCAGATGTGACCTCCCCAGGGCAGAGGGGCAGGGGAACCTCTCTTGATCTACCAACCACAGCCCTTCTAACACACTCCAGAACCACGTTTGCCCTCCTGGCCACCAGAGCACATTGCTGGCTCATGGGCATCCTTCCATCCACCGGGACCCTCAGGTCCTTTTCCCCTTCACTGCTCTCCAGTAGGTCAGTCCACAACCTATCCTGATCCCTGGGGTTGTTCTTTCCCAGGTGCCAGACTCTCCCCTTGCCCTTGCTGAATTTCATCGTTTCTCCCTGGCCAACCCTGTGGCCTATCTAAGCCTGGCTGAGCACAGCACAGCCTTCTCTTCTCTAAGGGATGTGCCAGAACAATCATTTCAAAAGCTTAAAAATTATTCCCCCCTTTCTCAGAGCAGCTCTTTCCACTTTCTCCTCTTCTTAATGTACACAGACCACCATGCCAATCACAAAGGCTACAGATAACTGCATTATTATACATGCATACTGCAGCACCTATACTTCGGGCATACGGTCCCAACTGAGCAGCAAACCCCTCTGTTACTAAGCCTTATTTTGCTAGGGAAATAAGGATTACTTTGTGACAAGTGCCCACAGAGTTGATTGTACAAGTAAATGGAATGATCTTATCAGTGCCTGGCACAGAGAGCACTGACAACGACAGCACAGAAGTGTTTAATTTGCCAACACTGTACATTAAAGTACAACATCTTTACTTCCACATGGACAAGTACCTAACCTCTCAGTAACCTGAAGCTGACAACACTGCTCCCAACCTTTGAACACTGGAGCTGGAGTGTTTTCTTCACTTGTTTTTTTGTTTTGTTTTTTTTTTTTCTAATGCTTCACATACAGACAAGTTTTACCACCAATGAATCAATCAGGTGATAGAAATGGAGTAGTTCAAGATAATCTAATCTTCTTGACACCAGAAAAAGGAGTTTGCCTGTTCATTTGTATGTGATAATGCCTTAGCTACCAGCAGGACACAGGCATTTGTGTATCTGCCCACGCAGAGGCATAGGCACACATGCAGGATGTGCTTTGAGCACCTGAGAGATACAAGTCCTGTTAGCCGGTTGCTCCTGCCAAATTTCTTTCCCCTGACACAGCCAATACTTGATCATCTCACCAGGATCATCTCCACATTAAGTAGTCCTCTGCAACACCTCCAGCTGAGTGCTGCATATTTCTGACCAGTTACATCTCTGCAAGGCTGCACTGGTTAGAGCTTGGCTGTGAGTATTAACAATTAGGTGTTTCCCAGTAACTGATTCCATTATTAGCTTCATTTGCTGTTAGGTAACATACATCAAAGACAGTAGTGCTGCTGGAGACCTGTACATTTGTGAGCTCTTTTGGACCACATTGCAGAGTCACCTAAGGAGAGATGAGACCTCTGCTTTGCACAGCTGGACCGGGCACACTGAGGAAGGTGTCTGCCACAGCAGCCTGAACTCATGCTTCACAGAATCAGGAATAAAGTATCTCCACTTCCCTGCCTGTGCTCATTACTATCCAATTCTGAAAATTCTGAACCAACAAAGCTGAACTTTTCCACAGAATGAGGCTGGTTCCACGTGGACCATCTTTTAGGACCTGGATGTAACCTTTATGTTCTGTTATTTATTTGGGAAGCCATTTAATAACTTTAACAGATGAAAGAGAAAGACCTCCAGGATGCAAATTAAATTTATTCTAACAAGGAAGTTAAAGGAGTTCTCTTTTTGGTGCTGAAACTAGCAAGATAAATCAACCTGTAACATAATAATTTTGGAAATTCACAGGCTTAGATGGATTCTGATTACACATTAGCAAATATTTAAAACATAAGTCAGAGCACTTTCAATGACCTGGATGAGGGGATTGAAGCACCTTGAGTAAATCTGCAGATGACACCAAGCTGGGTGGCCCTCTAGATCTGCTAGAGGGTAGGGAGGCTTTGCAGCAGGACCTGGACAGGTGAGACCC
>VWYK01085519.1:238455-249366 GCA_013399775.1 Semnornis frantzii | reverse complement strand
TAATTATTTATAATAATATATAAAATAAAGATTTTAAAACAAGATTGTAATAAATAAAGCCTAGATGTTCCCCAAATGGCTTCAGTTCCTTTTTCTAAGTACCTCATGATTCTTTGACAAAGTTTTACAACTCAGAGGCAGAAGCCTATTGCAGAAGAGCATGAGGGAGATAAAACATTAGCTGATTTACTATAGGCTGAAAACAAGCATGGCTGAACAGAACAACTTTTTCTTTTCATCACTAAGTGCATTTTTAAAGATAGTTGAGTTTTATTTCACAACTGTTTCGTGAATGGTGCAGAGAGGGAAAGGTAACCTCAACCCTTCACATCCATGTATAAAAGTTCTTTCCTCTCCAATACAGAACTCAAACCCCTGAAAGCAGGTGTGGACAATATTCTTTGACCTAACACCACCTCCAGAATCAGTCTCAGCTCCATCTGCAGCACACAGGTGGGTCTAAATCAGGATGCCCATCTCTGAAGCATTTCTTGGCTACTGTGACTTTTAATCTATTCGCTACTAAGTGGGTATCCCAGCACATGGCATCAAAATTTGATTTCATGTTGACATTTCACACTTCAATGTGCTTCCTTTGTTTTAAACTGCACTTCCAGGTAGGAACAATTCCCTCCTCCATTTAAGAAGCATTCAATTAGGATTGTGTATAGGTATCTGTATGATTATTTTTCTGCATCCAGTTTACACATAAGCACCTCACGGCTCTCACTACAGCAGTCAAAACAGTACAATATATAATTGAGTCTTCCTCCCCTCTGCATCCATACTCTGTAAACAAGGAGTGTTCTTGATTATTAGGCAGACGACAGTGCAAGACAACTACAGTAAATAGAGATTCAAATCTCTACCCATTAGAAAAATCATCTTTGGTCTGCTGTTTGCATGCTAAGAAAACCAGCAAGTTGGTCTCACCACTAACTCAGCATACAGATCTACTGGAGGCACTGGAGCAGTCATTTATATTGTTAATCACTTTTTTTCAGTAGAAACCAGAGTTTATCAACAGACTGTTGTCGGATTTTATTTTCAATATCCAGGAGCTGCTTACTCATAGGATGCATTTAAAAGTGCTTGCCCTACTGAACAACTAAGATACTTTTCAAATAAGCAAGCCCAGAACTCACCTAAGAAGTTGGGATAAAGATGATCTATGTTGTCCACAACATAGTTGCATTTGGGACATCTGTTATTGTCCTCCAAGCTCTGGTGAATACATTTATAGCTGTTCAAAAATACAAACAACGAGAAACAGAACAAGTGAGCAAAGATGAAGGAACAAAAGATAAGCCAAAGGTAAATCATCTCAACCTGACGTAAGGTAGACTCTGTGTTGCCAGCTAGGAGCTGCATTGCCAAGATCCTACAGTGAAGTCCAAATGTTCCAGAACATGCTCCAGCAAAAAGACAAAGTTTCTTGGCAAGGACTGCAAAAGCTATTTAAATACTTCACTCTTACTTCCCTGAGGATTGTGGCAATATGGACCCTTCAGCCACATTTCTCTCTCAAATTCATACCCCACTCCACAGGTAGAGCTAATAAATGGTCTGCATTATTCAGCAGCAACTCTTCTGAATTAGCCAAATACCAATTAAGTGACATTAAAAGCTATTACACATTTTGGGTACTCGAGCAAAGGAAACCCCTTTATGAACTTCTCACATATCTCCCACCCCCAGCTGCTGTTCTCACCAGAAGAGACTTCAGAAGTGCTCTCTGTTGAGCTGTTTATTTGAGGAACACAGTAACTACAAGATGCACTTTAGCATCAGGCTCAAGCATCTCACTAAGAACTTACATTGATGTCAACTGCTGATAGAGCCATCATGCGACAACAACACTGATCTTTGTAATGAAAGATATTTGAATTCTTCTCATCTTGGACTTCTTAAAGAATTACATATCATAGGGATGAAGTGTTATCACGGAGGACACAAAATTAGCTGTTAACTTACCTGTTTCAGGTCTGTTAGCTTTCATAAATGTTTTGAATGTGCTGCTTGAGGAAGTGCTTTATGCCACTAAAAGTATTATTTCTTGTAAAAGGGAGATGATTCATTTCTACTTTACACTAAAAGTATACTATACATGGGATATGAAAATGCTTCAACACAGCCCAATCCCTAGCTGAGAGGAGGAAGAGCAGATAGCTCCACACCTGTCCTTGGATGGTCCTTGTACTTCATGAAACATTTGCTCCTCACAACAGCCAGAGATGATGTACTGAAAAATAAGTTGCCCTTGAGCCAGTTTAGTGAAAGCCTGAAGTATAACATCTGTGCTGGTTTGAGCTAATTGGAATATTTTTTAATAGATAAAATTATACTGTAGGCTGTGAAGGTAAAACCATGGTGATGTCTACTTCACTCAGAGGCTTGCTGCGATGTTTAGGTATAAGGAAACCATAACAAAGAAGATAAGAGTCTCTCGAGCTGGCAGTCTGGGTCACAAGGGACTTACTTGCTTACTGGACTTGCTTGCTGCTTGGGTCTTGGGCTAGCAGCTCTGGCTTCTCCTCTCTGTTGAATAACTTCACTAACCACTTTTCTTCTAATCCTCCCCAGCCGATCCTCCTTGCGCGTAAGCCAAACCTTGGGGTAAGGTGTGGGAGTGGGGAGAAGGTGGAAGGGTGGTTGGGAGCCCCTCCTGGGGTCTCTGATTTCTGGGAGGGGTGTTGTGTGTCTGTATTACCTTAAACTTGTATATTTCTGTAAATATTCTTGTATATACTGTATATATTTGCTTGTATATTGTGCTGAGCTGTAAATATAGCTTCATCTCTTAACTTCCAGTCTGGCTGAGATCTAGTCTGGGTTATTTCAAAGTGTGGGGGGGCGGGGAACTCCCAAACCGTCACAACATCTCTTAAGAAGTTTGAGAGAGCTGCCAACAGACAACATTCAAGCCATCTACAACTGTTCAGTCTCGCACAAAGGCAAGCAGGACCTTCCAGCACCAACACTGACTGCCAAGATCTCTCCTGGGGTGGGATGAAACAAGGTGACATTGTTCCAACTCTTGGCATTGGATGCAACCAGCAGTTTATGACCATTTTATTTCAGCCATGTTCTTCAGTGCAGGGACAGAAGACAGAAGTATTAAAAGCTGAGAAAAGGGATTCACAGCAACATCAGTCCACGCATGTTGTAAGAGATTGACATGTTGTGCAATACAAGCAAAAAATAATCTTACCAGAAGCTGTGTCCACATTTAGTCATGTAGGCTTCCTCAATCATATCAAAACAGATAGGACTGAAAATGAAACAAAAGCAAATGATCAAAAATGTCTTTTTGTGGTATAAAAAGAAGGAAAGCATTAATTTAAGGCAGCCACCTAATCAGGCTTAGGTAATCTTTTATTTGTGAAGTGACAGAAGATACACAAGCACAGCAGCCACCAGGCAGTACAGAGAGCAAAAGGGCAATTCACAAGTTCTTTGAACTCAGACTCAGTTTGTTACAATCAGAAACCATGTAAGTGTTCCCTCTTGAAGATTGCAACAGTTTCAAGCCACCCAAGTAAAGCCTGAGTACCTTCAACAACCAAGGTTTCTGCTGAATCTCCCAACAGTCTGCATTAGGTTTCAAATGACCAGAAGGTATTTATAACAAACACCAAAATTACTTTGCCCCCCCCCCCCCTTTTTTTTTCCAGCCAATAGCTATCTATAATTTAAAATAATGATCAGGCTGTGTAGAACAGAAATTGTAATTATGTCACAAGAACTAATCAGCAAGAGATGGTGGCAACATGGGGGTGGTGCTTGCAGAGCAGGGGTGAGGATACTGAAGACCACCACGAAGGTACAGCGCAATCAAGAGGGAATCTACAGTCAAGTACAGTGTCACAATGACAACGGGGAAGAGGAGAAAGGTAGAATATGGGGGTCTTCACAAGGAAAATGGAGGAATATAAATGAAAACAAGAGCTTTAGTTTGCTCAATAACTAGTATTTGAAAAAAAAAAGTACAGCCAGCTTACTGGGAGGACAGGGACCTGCTTGAAAGAGTCCAGTGCAGAGCCACAAAGATGAAGGGAACGGAACATCTCCCTTACGAGGAAAGGTTGAAGGAGCTGGGGCTTTTTAGCTTGGAGAGGAGAAGACTGAGGGGTGACCCCATTCATGTTTACAAAGATGGGAAGGGTAAATATCAGGAGGATGGAGCCAGGCTCTGCTTAGTTATGTCCAATAATAGGACAGGGGGCAATGGATGCAAGCTGGAGCACAGAAGGTTCCACATGAACGCAGGGAAAGTTTCTCTGTTAAGGTGACAAAGCCCTGGAACAGGCTGCCCAGAGAGGCTGTAGAGCTCCTTCTCTAGAAGTTTTCGAAATCTGCCTGGATGTGTTCCTCTGTGACCTACTCCAAGTGATGCTGCTCTTGCACAGTGGTCGGACTAGATGATCTTTCAAGGTCATTTCTAACTCCTAACATTCTGTGCATCACTAAGAACCAAGCATGGAGCTAAAGAGAAGGACTTGCAAACAAGCAGTGCTCCACAGAAACCTGAGCAAGACAAGAGACAGCAATTGAGTGAGATGGGTAGTGGTAGAAATCTGTCTTGGCATCAAGTGGCTAAGACATGTTTGAAAGGAAAATAAAACACGAATAAAAGCAGAGCTGAATTTAGCTTCCTGTGACTCCTCCGGTTGCTATCCCTGATAGCTGCTGAGATATTCTGTCACATATAAGCTCCTCTTCAGGCCTTGGCTGGCTATAGGCCAGATGCTGTGGACAGCAACATCACAATTCTGCACATAACACATGTATCAGCTGTGCCACAAGCTTCACCTTGCTTTTAAGCTCCTACAGAGATCTAAACCCTCTCCTCTCACTCCAACAAATCCACACCAATTTCAGTTCAGAGATGTTTTCACCACCATTTGTTTTCTTCAGAAACAGCCACCTCCCACCTTCTACACACAAGGTAGCTCCCACAAAATGAGCTGTTAATAAACTGTTAGCTTTTGAAAAGCATAAATATTTTTGAGTCCAAGATCAAAGCCTCAGATCAGATTGCAGTAAGAAATGCTTGGCTGAATAGGGGAGGGAAGCACCTCAATTCTTCACCTTGCTAGCTCTTTCCTTCCACCATTTATTGTAAAGGGTTTCTGTTACCCAGTATGCACTTAATGGGAGAAACATCTCTTAAATTTTTTAAGCCCACATGGGGAAGCTGTGGCCTGTGACAATGCAATCTCCCTCTGAATCACCAAACTGAAAGCCATGGAGGCCCTGAAATTTCTGTCCAACCTAACACTGAAACCAAGTAGTCGAATATTCCACCAAATCATCTGTATAAATAAAACAAAGGCAAATTATTCAAACCAGGATGAACTAACTCTGAACCAAGTGAATCAACTCAAAAGAAGCCTCCAAAACTAATTAACACACTTGTCCCTCTTCCATCTCAACAGATCCTTTTCTGTGCATCAGCTGTCTTGAGCAGCACCAGCTTAAGGAGTTCATGTCATGGATTCTGAGTTAGAAGTTATTTAGTTTCAAGGCACTGCTCAGAATAAATTATGACCAACCTTAGCTAACAAAAGTGGATCAATAAGAGGAGAATCAGGCATCTTTCATACTTAAATGTAGCTGGCATTTAAAAGAGGAAGTCAAAGAGTTTTGGTTATGAGTGTCTTAAGCTGGTTTCTCCCTACTGGTGATGAACAATAACTACTTTGCCTTATTTCTTCACTTTCTTTTGGTCATGCTGTAAACCAGCCCCACTCTCCATTGCGCTAAAAACTGCTATTCCCCAACGGGACCAGATGTGTTATTTCCAGTATGCTCCTAATGCCCTGCATCCAAAAAGTGGAACAAATCAAGGCTGCCATGCTCCTCTGTCTGCAACATAACATCACAAAGTAGAGCTAAGAGAGGAAAATTACCTCCAAATGTGACAGTCACCCAAGACCACTGTTCCCAAACTTACTCTTCTTGATACCAGTTTGACTGAAGGGACAGAGCCAAAATAGCTGAGAAAAAGCAATCAGAGGCACCAAATGTAGCCACTCAGTGCCAGGGTCATTGCTAACAGAGCCTGAAGTTTCCATTAAGGACTGTTTCCCTCCCGAAAAGCTCACTGATTTACAACTCGAACCAAGATTGATGTCTTTTAATACTCACTGAAGCCCAGCTGGCTGTAACACTCAAAAGCTGCTATGCACCAGTTGTTTTGAGTTAATCTAACACAGAGGGAAGGTTAAGTAGTGGAGTGATGGGGACTCGATATATACTACAGCCTGTAGTATACACTGAAACCGAGAAGCATAGGTATGGTGAAATGAAGGCTTTTCTGCATGTGATAACTGTTATTCTGTACACCTTAAGGAGCAGATCCAGATAAAAGGGATGGAAATCACTCCAGCAAACCAGAAGTGTCACTGATCTTTACCAGACACTGCTACTGAGCAGCTTTTTAGCCAGCACTGCAAAGGCTTGCCTTTTTTTGTCTATATGGTAGACCTCAAACATCTTTTAAGTCCTTTTAACTAAACCCCTTCTCAGTTTTGGCAGCTATTTTCAAGACAACTCTCAAGAGTGCCAGTCACCCTGCTGCTACTCATACACCTGGATGAAACTGACACTCTAAAATGCCATTGTTTCAAATTTCCTTCTCTTTCATTGCAAAACACACCTATGACAGTTTCTCCTTCTTGATTCTAAGTAGAGAGCAGGACTTGCTGCAGGCTCTGTCATTCAGGTGGAAAGTGGCCAGGTCAAAGATCACTGACACTGTGACCTAGTCAATTGAAGCTTCAATATTACAGATTATAAAGCCATCATTGTACATTATGTATGTAAACAGCTCACTGTTTTCAGTTTGTGATCTCCTGGGTCAATCTGCAATACTCCTTCCTAAAGGGGCTTGCCAGATCACAAATGTGCCAACAACTACACTAAGCCCATGCCTGGCATTAACAGGTAACCACCCAAGGAAAGAACTGGTTTTAAACAGTCATGAACCTGCAGGTCCACCTATAAACATGACACACACCTCTTCCCACACCCAAGATACCTGAGTGTACTTCTCTGTCAGCATTCAACATCCACATCTTCTGTACATTCTTATTGATGCCAGAACTCAGAAACATGCACTGGCATGAAGGAGCCACCAAAGGGATGGCCTACAGTAAGATCCCCTCCATTCCAGCAGCAAAGCAGACAGTAGCTAGTTTTAAAGTTATTTAGTCAACTGCTGATTGGGAGAGCTAACAGGAGGCCTCGGGAAACCACAAGCAATTATACTGCTGGACAGAAGAAAACCCTCTGATTAGAAGACTCCCTTTCAGATGTTCCCTAGGCAAGTGGAAAGAGGCCTGGCTACAGGAACAGCACAAACTCTTCTTTTAAATTCCGCATCCTGCACTATCAGAAAAGGGGAGACTTCCCTTAAAGTTGTCCAGTCAGTCAGGCAGATTTGCCTTCCTGGAGTTACACATTTCCAGGCAGAAGCCAATACATACCACAAACTACACCTGCAAACTCTTGAGTGTACACTTGCTAAACATTTCACAACCCAGACTAACAACATATGCCAACATTTACATTAAAGCCTAGGCCTCACACTGCTGAGAGGGCACTTTCAGAAGATAGGCAGGGAGGTTGTACACATTAACACTATTTACCAGATTTCTACTTGCACCTCGATGTTCCAAACTCGCCTGAACTTCTTTATTCTTTCCCACCTCCCATCCAGTACAGGTAGAATCTATCTCTGAGTTTACACCCACAGTTAAGAGAAGTTTCTAACCCATCTTCAGAGACATTATCAAGTGTTCCCCATACCTGTCAGCACCTTGAAAGTGCCCTTTCATAAAAAAAAAATAGCATGTGGAAAACTTGTTTTTCACACTGAAATATCTAAAGTTTGTCCAAACTAATTTAAACCTGCACACACATCCCCATCTTCTTGGGTATCACTCAAAATTCCATAGTTGCCCAGTTTATTTCTTCACTGGATAAAACAAAAGGAAGAATACTATAATTTTAAGCTAGTGTTAATAAATAAAATCAACCCTTACAGCCCACAGAAATACAGAGTAGTGAAGAACCCAGGTAACTCAACTAGAATCAGTGTTTGCTCTTAAAGCTTTTGATCTGCACTTCTGTATGCCTAATGGGGCTCTTGCAAACACAAAGAAAAGGGGGACAAGAAAAGACATTTTTCTCCAGTTACTACTTGGTTGATTTCTTTTTCCTCTCACTTTCTCAGCCAGTAGCACTCCTCAATGAAAACAGCTAATTACATGTTTTCCTTGCAGCATGTCCAATACTCACCTGCATTAAAAAAACAAACAAGGAAATCAGCTTCTTGAACTATCTTAAAATACTTCAGCTGGATTACAATGTGTTAGGGGTGTAATTTCCCTTCAAATTCACTCACTTCTACAAGAGACAACAAAATGGGAAATGACAGATGACTAGAAAAGGATGGGGAGCAATGGTTGCAGACCAGTAACACCAGAGAACAACTACAGAGGAAAGAGAAGGCCACAGGCACTCACAACCAAGTCATCATCCATGATCAGCAGCAACACAGCCATGTCCCACACCAAGTGCCCCCAAACCCACCTAACAGCCTAGAGCTTTCAAACCAGGCAAGACATCAGCTGTGTCCTCA
Organism: Semnornis frantzii; assembly: GCA_013399775.1. NCBI lineage: Eukaryota > Metazoa > Chordata > Aves > Piciformes > Ramphastidae > Semnornis > Semnornis frantzii. Next base: position 240,719 of record VWYK01085519.1, on the reverse strand, counting down.
TCCCAATTCTGCTACTGAGCGAACAACTACTTTGAGTAATAAGCAGCAATTTTATTACTACTTAGTACTAGCAAGATGTAGTTACTGTTTTGTCCTGCCAATAACTTTTGGATCAGCTTCAAGTTCTCACCTCAGCAGCAAGGACATTTCCTATCTACTCTACTGGACAGTTTACAAAGCTGTAAAAGTACATCTACAGAGTTGAGATAATGCCTGTCCTCTGGAGATGCCAAGCATCCAACTCTGACCTGCAAGGCAGAGCTGTCAAAGTCATCTTGGAAGCTGTGCCCCATTTCTCTTTTTTTTTTTTTCACAATTTCTTTCCAACACATGACTTTCCTACGACTCAGGTTTCTTTCCTGTATCTCCTCACTCTTTGTCCCTCAGATGCAAACACTTACCTCTGCTTTCTGTTCTCACTTTTTAATGCATCCAACTAGCTACAAAAAAAAAAACCCTCAACCTACTCCTTATGTTAAGGGATTTGAAAACTATTCACAATGGGCTCTCCTTAAACAGCAAATTACAAGCAGCTCCCAAGCCACCCATGGCAGAGGGCCCTAGTTTACCACTTCTGCTAAAAGGGTATTTCCACCTCAAGTTGCAGCTTTGGCCAAATATTAGGGCAGCATCTGAACTACTACAAGAAAAATCTTTATTCCACCATTAGTGAAAGTTGCCACTCATCTGGTTGCTGTTCCAAAACAGCCAACTGTACTCTGTCCTGGTGAAACCACAACTGGAGTATTGTGGAGTCTTCCTCTCTAGACATTTTCAAGACCCATCTGGATCTGTTCTGTGTGACCTACCCTAGGTGATCCTGCTTTGGCAGGGGAGATAAATTTGGCAAGGAATGGCTTGAGAGCAGTCTCAAGGAGAAGCACTTGGAGGTGTCAGTTGATGAAAAATTCAACATGAGTTGGCAGCACTTGCTTGCAGCCCAGAAGGCAACCAAGTCCTGGGCTGCATCAAAAGAAGTGTGATTAGCAGGATGAGGGTGGGATTCTGTCCCTCTGCTATGCTCTCATGACACCCATCATCTGGAGCACCATATCCAGTTCTGGTGCCCCCAACACAAGCAGGACACCAAACTGCTGGAGTGGGTTCCAGGGGAGGGTCACAAAGATGGGCTGGAGCACCTCTACTATGAAAACTGGCTTAGAATTGGGGCTGCTCGGCCTGAAGAAAAGGCTCCAGGGAGACCATATAGCAGTCCTCCAGTATCTGAAGTGGGCTACCAGAAAGCTGGGAAGGGACTTTTTAGAAGGGCTTGTTGTGATAGGATTAGAGGGAACAGGTTGTAGCTTGAGGAGAGGAGATTTAGACTGGATATTGGAAAGAAATTCTTAGTGAGAGTGGTGAGACACTGAACAGTATGCCCAGCAAAGTCACAGATGCCCTTTCCCTGGAGGCGTTCAAGGCCGGGTTGGATGAGGCCTTGAGCAACCAGGTCTAATGAAACCTGTGTCCATGGCAGGAGGGTTGGAACTAGATGATCTTTGAGGCCCCTTCCAGCCCAAACCATTCTACAAATCCATGAATCTCCAGAGGCCACTTACAACTATTATCATTCTACAATTCAAACCCACACCAGCTTTGTTGGATCTATCCATCGCCACGAGATTCCTTGGATTCCCATTTGCAGGAACACAAAATCCACCACTGGCTCCTCTTCCAGAGGTCGAAGCAGGGTGGTGTGAGGGCTCTGGAAGGGCCACTTCACACGTACTGGAGCTCAGCGTCCCTCCAGCCTCCACTACGGCCACACTGCCCAGGAAGGCAGGCCATGTGCCCGCACTGTCAACACGTTAAGAGGGAACACCTCGCATTGTGGGCCCTGTCCCCTAAACTGAGCTGCTCCGGAGCCTACCCGAGGAGGAATCTGCTGGGAGTAACTCGATTTTGCTTTAAGCCAGCGAGAATGTAAGCAGCGCTCCTACACCGGGCCAACGAGCAACCAGATAGCCTCAAAGGTGGGAGGAAACTCCAAAGCCACGATCCCTCGGGGACGAGTCGTGCAAACGCTTCTTGCCCCTCGGACAGCCGCCGAGGTACCGCTGCCGGCCGCTCCGTCCTCCCACCGGTATTTTACATCCCGCTTCGGGGCTTCCTGCCGGCATGGCGGCGCTCCCCCAGCCCAGTGCCGCTATCGCGATATATCGCACTCACCAAACGAAGTCGTTGCTCTTATCCTCGTAGGAGTTGATGAGCCCGTTGCAGAGCGGGGTGAGCAGCGGCCTCTTCCTGCTGCTGCTACCGCCGCC
>VWYK01085519.1:206100-231172 GCA_013399775.1 Semnornis frantzii | reverse complement strand
AAAAAAAAAAAAAAGTTTTTCAGCCTCAGGCTAATTCCACATTGGTGCAGAGATTTTGAGTAAAATCTGTTTAACCATTCTTGGAAATGAAGAATCAGCAAAATAAAATATTGACTTTTACTGCTGAAATTAAAAAGCTCTGCTCCTTTAAAAATATTTTTAAAAAGCCAAAGATGGTAACTGAGCTACATCATTCGGGTCTTGTGAGGAAGTATTTGACTTGATTGAGCTAAAGTGAGGTTAAAATAATTTGGTGATTGTTCTTTAGTACTGAAATACTGTCTCCAGGCTTTCCAGTGACCCAAAGAGAAACGTCCATGCAGCTGCCATTTCAGTGTATATGCATTGGGGCAATGCTACAGAGGACCCTGGTTTCATTTCTGACCTGCACAAGCAGAAAAACCTGACTCACTGCTCAGAATGATGAAATTCCCTTTACAGAGGGAAAGTCAAAAGATACCATCTTGTTCTTAAACACCACACCGTAATGCATGTGCCTGGGGCAGAGCGAGGGTTCCCTTATGGTATGTCCTTTTGCTCTGAATGTCTTTGACCTTGTATTCCAAGAGTGGCAAATATTAACTAAACCCTCTGCTCAGCATAAGCAGAACCAGGGATGGCTCTTCTGTCATATAGGCTTGGCCCACCCTTCTTTGTGCAACCACAGGTCCATCTCAGGACACTTCAGCACAGCTGAAGCTTGCTGGTTCTCTCATAGTGCAGTGACGAGGCTCAGCCATTAATTACCTGGTCTACCTGGGCCCACAGGTACCTTAAATCCAACCAAACTCAGACACATGAACCCGGAGGAGAGCAAGATCCTTGCTTAGTGCCTGTTTTGGAAGCATATTCTTGTGAAGCACAAGGAACCCACAGCCCTGTCACTGTACAGGTGAGTGCTAGGGTCTGACCTTCATGACCAAAATAGAGGCAGGAAAAAGGAAGGTGGAGGGCAGTGTTAAGCTCTGCACCCACATGCAGGATCATGCCAGCTGCCAGGCATGAGGCAACAAAAAACTTTGATTGTCCAAAGCAGCCTCATTTGGGACCTCCTGCCATGCACCCTCTGGCCATTGTCCCAGGAGCTGTATTTAAGGCCAGGCCTGAGCTTCTCTCCTCGTTTGGGATGTGACGCAATGCTAGCTGTCCCTAGTTCTACCCAAACCTGGTGCCTGTGCTGTAGGTAGATGGCCTCCAGTCCTGCTTCACCTGCTGTTCCTGGAGGGCTCTAGGACCTGTGTCCTTTGCTGTGTTTGGGAGTGTTTATGGATCCTGTTCCCAGCACCCAGCTCTGCCTACTGTGTCCAGGTCCCATGAGGCTGCGCCATGAGGCTGCGCCCTTGCTAGTGAGTGTCCTGTTGTGCTTGGGGTCAATGTTGACCTCTGGCTTGTTGTCTATGTGTGGGACGGCCCTGTTCCTGCTGCTTATTCATGTTGCAGATGTGGCTGTGCCCTGTTCCCCTGCCAGCTTCCTCTGCCTGCTTTCTCTTTGCTAAGCTGGGTAGATACTAGGTCACAGGAAACCCCTGCAAAGAAGCCAGCTGTTTGATTTGGATGAGCTGGTAGATGGCTGGCAAAAGCTGCTTGGTTTCTCTCCTGTTCCCTGGCTCCTTTTCTAAACTAGGATTCTAAAAGGCTTTCTGTGGTCTTGCTGCTTCTTTTGAGACGCTGCAGCATCACTGCCCTGCTTTGCTGCTTCTCTGCCAGGTGATGTCTCCCCAGCCCTGCTTGAGGCAAGGCACAATTTGGACTGTCATGGCCAAAGGGGTATCTTGGAGAAGCTGTCCTCCCTGGAACAGCCTTCAGCCCAGGAAATGAGGCTGTCTTCAAGGCAACAGTACTTAACAATGTTTTATTAACGTCGGGGGTCTCAGCTGGGGATGAGGAAGCCCCTGCTGTACCCCAGGGAAGAGGATGGGTTTGGGAGAGACCTGCTTCTTCCCACTACCAGCGTTTACCGTCAGAGGGCAAGCTCGGCCCAGGCGAAGATGCTCCGTACCCAGATACTGCAGTCTGCTGCTTCCCAGATCCAGCTCTGTCAGGGCTGCTGCTGCCAAATAATGACAATTGAGAGGGCGGCGGTTTACCGTCCCTCTCGCAAGGGACAGATTCAGCTTCCCATCTCTGTCTGCTACCAGGAAGGGCTCTTTTCCCTGCTTCCCCCAAAACCAAGTCTTGCTTTGCAGCGAGGAGCGAGAATACTGCTGTGAGCTGCATGGCAGAGATTTATGAATGGTTTGGGCTGGAAAGGGCCTTAAAGATCCAACACCCCTGCCATGGACACAGATGCCTTCCACTAGACCAAGCTGCTCAAGGCTTCATCCAACCCGGACTTAAACATATCCGGGGGGGGCACCCTCAGCCTCCCTGGGCAACCTGTTGCAGTGTTTCACCACCCTCAACGTAAAGAATTTCTTCCTAATATCCAGTCTAAAATTGCCCTCTTCAAGCCTAAATCTCATCCCATCATTACATGGCCTTGTAAAAAGTCCCTTTCTGGCTTTCCTGTAGCCCCCCTCAGGTACTCAAAGACTTCTCTCCTCCAGGCTGACAGCCCCAACTCTCTCAGCCTGTCCCCATAGAGGATGTGCTCCAGCCCTCTGATCATGTCCCTCCTCTGGACTTGCGCCAACAGTTCCATGCCCTTCTCATGTTGGGGGCCCCAGAACAGTACTTCGAGTAGGGTGTCACCAGAGCAGACTAGAGAGGCATAATCATGTCTCTTGTCATGCTGGTCACAGAATGATGCTTTAAGCTCCATGTCAGGTTAGTTTATTACACAAAAAATTCCCAGAAAGCAGCAGGTTTGTTCTTTGGTATCCCGAATATAACATCCCCCAGTGCCTCCTTCAGCAGAAACTGTCTTTATGGCTGAGATTAGACATTGAACAAGACTTGGAAAAGCTATGCTGGCTGGTGCTTGCTTTTCTATCCAGCATCTTGCTGCTCTCCAGAACTACCAATAAGAATAGCTGCACAGCGCCAGCAAAACAAGTGGCATTAAGATGACTTCTGTGGGACTGGTGCCTCTCAACTGCTTCAGATGCCTCCTGCGGGAGCAAAGAAAACTGCTTTATACTACGGCAGTTCTGGCCTCTTCCAGGAGCCCCGTGTGCTGGCATGTGGTCCTTTGCTGTCAACCCAAGACCCTCCGTGCTTCCCAGGGTGTTTGGTGAGGATTTACGTCTTGCCAGCTCCCCCCTTTGCCGCTGAATCTCAGGCTTAATCCACACCCCCCTGGTTGGCCAGAGTCTTCCTTTAAAAAGCCTGAGGCTGGAGAGCTTTTCAGAGAGGAATAATGAACCAGACGCTTTCCCGGTGTCTCTCTTTGTTTTTAGAGCCGTGGGTCTCCCCTGAGGACAGAGAGCCCTTTGTACTACACGGGGTCTCCTTACAAAAGGGGGCTTGTGAACAGAGCATCCTCCCATTGGGTATCACACCAAACTGGGGTTGTTTTCCCACCTGCCTTGCTAGTGTAAAAGCCCTTTCTGCGTGCAGGGGGACTGAGCCAATAGCTTTAACCTTGGAGATGCATGATGTGGGTATATAGGATCCCTTGGTGCCATCCTGCTGCCCAGCCTCTGTCTTGCTGAAGGATAAATGAAGGGTTAACCTGGTTGTCATCTTCCCTGCCCAGCTGATATTTGGAGCAAAGCCACATTTCATTCTCTAGATGGCCAATAATTGAATAAACTGTGCGTCTCGAGTGAATTTAAAACCAAGACAGGAGCTCTCCCCACCAGAAGTCGATACATTTTCTCTAGCAGTGATTTTTTTTCCCACTGGAGTTAATGCCACAGCCTCCTCTTCCAGGGAATGAGGACATGTTTCTGGGCTGTCAGCTTTTGCCTGATGTGTGGCTTTAAATTTAAGTATCTCTGTGCATAAAGGAAATTCTTATTTCTATTCCTTGCTAAGGGTGAAATCATATATTCACAGAATCCATTTTGTTGGAAGGGACCCTCAAAGGTTATCTTGCCCAAACCTCCTGCAGCCGAAAGGGACATCTCCAGCCAGATCGGGTTGCTTAGAGCACCATCAAGTTTGACCTTGAATGTCCTCAGAGATGGATCCTCAACCATATCTTTGGGCAACCTGTTCCAGTGTCTTACCACTCACCACTTACCACTCTCATTGTAAAGAACTTAGTCCTGAAGTCCAATCTAAACCCTGCTCCTGTTTCAAACCACTGACCCTTGTCCTATCACTATGAGTCATTCTAAACAGTCCCTCCTGACCCTTTCTGTAGGGCCCTTTCAGATATTGAAATGTATCTATAATGTCTCCCCAGCCTTGTCTTCTTCAGGCTGAGCAGCCCTGACTCTCTCAGCCTGTCCCCATAAGAGTGGTGCTTCAGCCCTCTGATCCCCTTTGTAGCCTTCCTCTGGGCCTTCTCCAACAGGTCAAGGTCCTTCTTGTGTTGAGAGCCCCAAAGCTGGACACAGTACTTCAGGTGAGGTCTCACGCGAGCAGCGTAAAGGGGCAGAATCACCTCTCTCGACCTGCTTCTTTCAATGCGGGCCAGGATGTGATTGTCCTTATGGGCTGGAAGTGCACATTGTTGGCTCATGTCCAGCTTCTCATCCACCAGTACCCTCAAGTCCTTTTCTGCAGGGTTGCTCTCGATGTCATCATCACTCCGCCCGGGCTGATAATGAAGATTGCCATGGCCTAGGTGCAGTTCCTTGCACCTTGCCTTATTGAACCACTTGATATTCTTTTTAGCTCCCTTCTCCAGCCTATTTGGGTGCCTCTTGATGACATCCTGTCCTTCAGTCTTAACAACTGCACCACTTGTCTTGGTATCATCTGCAAACTTCCTGAGGAGAAAATCCAGGGCTATGTCTCAAATGGTCTTAAAATCACTATGCCTTGAGCGAGATGCTTATGGTTTGGTGTTGTGCAGGATCCTTACCCAGGTAACACAGGGAAAGAAAAGCAGAAGACTGCACACACTGCCCAGGTGTCTACCTCTGCTTAGATCAGATGGCAGAAAGCAATGGCATGTAGCTAATTAACATCCTGCTAATTAAATATTGGGTGCTCCTTGTGTTCCCTCACAATAAATCACTCTGTTTCAGACGGCAAATTCTCTCACTGTCACTTAATACACGGTTACACAGTGGACCTAATGAAGGCTGTCTCCTGCTAAGTTGAGACTGGTGATTTATTGAGCTGCTCAAGATATATTTGCTTTGGTACTTCTTTGTGTTACTCTTCACAGATACTCAAATAAATGCCTTTGAGTCTGGGAAGCCAGCAGCTTTTTGGCACGTGTTGGTTTTGCAAACAGAGGCAGTCACGCCCAGCAGAGAGGTTGTTGGATCTCGGCGCTACATGGTGGGCAGTCAGGGATGCACCACTGCAATCTGTGCCTCATCAGAAGTACCTGGCACTGCTGGTGCTTCAAACCTCGCTGAGCGCAATAATTGCATGGAGCTGTTTGCTGTCAATCTGCTGTCTGCACGTTATTAATGGGAGAGACGGAGTGAATAATTAGGACTAATGACTAAATTAGAGAAAGTTGTCATCTATTCATGAGCAGTTTGCAATGAGAGGCAGTGTTCAGCAATTAAAGATAGGCAAAAATGATTCCTTCCTCTTTGCAAACATGCTCTGCATTATGCAAATACATAAACACCCACACCTGGCTCAGTGGCGAAGCTTCAGCTTCCCGCAGCCCTGTTGTGGTGCTTAAACTGGTGTGATGTAGTTGCCAGAGGTGCTGAAGCTCCCCCACCCCATTCCAGGCTTTGGAGCTGGATATCTTTAGGAAAGCAAGAGTATCTATCTAAAACCTAAATCATGGTCTGAGGATAATACAATGGTTTGGATTGGAACAGATCTTTAAAAGTCATCTAGTTCCGACCCTCTTGCAACAGGTGGGGCCACCTGCCGCTAGATCAAGTTGCTCAAAGACCCATTAAACCTGGCTTTGGATGCTTCCAGGGATGGAGTATCCACAACTTCTTTGAGAAACCTGTACCAGTGCCTCATCACCTTCAAGGTGAAGAATTTCTGCCCTGTATCTACCTTCTTTTAATTAAAGCCACTGCCCTTATAAAAACTTCCATTTTTCATGCAAGCCCCCTTTAGAAATCCGAAGGCCTCAAAATATCCCTGAAGCCACCTCTTTTCTAGGCTAAAGAACCCCAACTCTCTCAACCTTTCTTCAGAGAAGAGGTGCTCCAACAGTTAGGTTGTTTTGATGACCTTCTAACAAGTCCATGTCTTGTACTCTGAACATCAGAGGTGGGTTCTCACCAAAGTGGAGCATCATCTCTGTGGGCTTGCTGGCCATGCTGCTGGTGGATTAGCCAGGACACAATTTGGTTTCTGGACTGGAAGTACATATTGCTGACTCCTGTCCAGTTTGTCACTCACTGGTGTCCCCAAGTCTTTCTTTGTGGGACTGTTCTCAACCACAGAATTTGGCCTCCTGTTTTGGGTGCTGACAATCAGTTTGTGGAGCTGGAAGAAACATTTGGTTTTCCGCTGCCTCAAATGGTGAAAGCTCAACATGAGTGTGGAAAAAATAACCACCATGGGAAGAGTGAGTGGATGGGGTGGCTTTACCAGACCCAAAGGCAACTGAGGGGGAGACAGAGAAACACTCTCCAGATGCACTCAGTTCAGACGGAGAAGGAACAAAATGTCCCTGGAGGAAAAGCCATGGACTGATTGGTTTCAACTGCAGCAAAAGAGTTAGGAAGACCTGATGGAACTGCTTTCTGCCAGGGGTGAAAAAAAAAGTGAAGCAGTAGGAAATGTTGTCCACTTTGGCAGAAGGATCCAACCTTGCTGCTTTCCCCCTTTGTCCATGTGGAGGATAATGTTTGGAAGTGGATCTTGGAGATGAGGATGTTTGGAAAGGTGAGGAGACTTGCAAAGGTGCAGGTGGGCACTGAGGAGCAGCATCCACTTCAGCTAGCTTCAGCCATCCCAAAGCTAGTTGCTGCAGCAAAAGCTGCTGTCCATGATCCCTTAGTGGCCAAAAGACTGAATGAGCAACCCTGAGAGAGATTAATTTCATCTAAACCAGTTGCCTTGGATTCCTGGGATGAATCAGCCTTTGAATGGAACTCTTGATCATTGTTCACTCACCCACCAGAGAGAATCCTAAAAGATTTGTTTGCTTTAGACAACCAAGCAAGCTTACCAACCTTGCCAGTGTCTGCTGTGAGATGAGTTGAATTCAACCAGAGTGCTACAGGAATTTTCCATGGAACTCCACAGGCAAGGTCAAGAACCCGGGGGTCTGCTGAACCTGTGAAATCCCTCTCTAGACTACCTGGGGCTGCCTGATGTCCATACGTCAACCCTTCTGCATGCTTCCCAACCACAGTGCCCACAAACCCTCTTTTGTTGAGTCTGGTTTTCACCAAGGCTGGGAAACTGCTGAAAGATGTCATTCCACAAAAGTTCACTTCAAACATTTGTATCTGCTTCCAGGCAGGAGCTGTACTCGAGGTACTCACTATCCCAAGAACTCTTGAGCCAACTAATTTTCTGGTGGGAAAGCCTGCCAGTGTGTTGAAGGCTGAGGGGAATTCTGTGGAACACGTTCAGAAAGCAAATGATTGATTCATCATCATCAGTGGTGGAGAACTTATTCCAGGAATCCTGCGTGTGCCAAGACAGAGCCTGTCAAAGCCAGCGAAAAGGCATCCTTGGATTTGGGTCATCACTCCACATAGGGAAAGGCACTGAGGCCCTGGTACAGGAGAGCTTAACTTCCAGTGCCTGCTCAAGACTAATTGGCCTCTGTTAACGTCAATGGAGATAAAATTAAGCACGAGGTCAAGATTTTGGATAAGAGTACTTCATGTCCTGGAGGCTTACGTGGATGAGAAGGTCAGGACAAAGAGCTGGGGCGTTTGATAGTGAGGAATCTAATCAAGGAGCTCCTGCGTAAGCCGCTGTGTGAATCAGGGAATAATTTGGGATAGCAGACACACATCTGAGTAATTCCTGACCTACTGGCAGACGATTCACGCAGACAGGCAGCGTCCATCAGTGACGTTATTCCTCACACAGATCTTCTTGGGATGCTTATGGGTCTGCGGGTGGCTCAGCCTTGGTGGGGGTTTGCTGAGGGAGAGTCTGGGAGCAACTGGAGGAAACCATGGAATGTGTTGCTGCATGGAGGCAGAGCTGGTTCTTCACCCATCAGTGGCCCAAGAGCCATGGTGCAATGTGTGCTTCGGGCAAAGGGGGACTTTGAGGCTTTTCGCAGATCCACAGATTGCATTGGGTTGGAAGGGACGCTCAAAAGTCATCTTCTTCAACCTCCCTGCAGGGAACAGGGACATCTCCAACTAGATCAGGCTGCCCAAGGCCATACTGAGTCTGATCTTAAACATCCCCAGGGATGGGGTCTCAACCACATCCCTGGGCAGCCTGTTCTAGTACTTTACCACTCTCATTGTAAAGAAGTTCCTCCATATACCCAACCTAAATCTACCCTGCTCCAGAAAGGGAATCAAGGGGACGTTACTGTGGACCCTGTGTCACACTCCACCACACACCTCCCATGTAACCTTATTTAGACATGCTTCGTAACCCTACTTTCCTACCTGAAACATCAATATGTGTCTCTGCTTTCAGCTCTCGACACAGACTGTGAGATCCATCAACTATATTTTGGAGTTCACCAAGACTCATCATGAAACAGTCAACACCTCAAATACAGAAAAAACCTATATTAGAGCTCTAAAACTGTGATCCAAAATGTAAGACTCAATCTGGAGGAAACTAAGCTTCATCCTCTCTGTTCATCACAAACTAGCTAGTTTTCCAGCAGCTAAATACCTACATCTAGTGACATGTTGCCAGGGCAGAAAGTACCAACCTCACCTCTCCAGCCTGGACAAACACTAATGCTATGGCACTGTAGCTGTATCTGCAGCAGGATTGTGGTTCACCATGCTGTATCTGAGATATTACATCAGACAAGGAGTTTGAGCACTTTGGGAGCTTCTTTTGGGTTCACCATAGCTCTGTTTGTCTGCTTGGACCCGGTGACTCCAGGAAGTGCCAGGTGCCCCAGAAGCAAGAGGTCATAGAATGGTTGGGGCTGAAAAGGACCTCTAGAGATCATTCGAGTCAAATCTGCCCGCTGAGGGCAGGTCATGAAGGAAGACATCCAGGTAGCTCCCTGTGCCCTTTGGGAGATGTGGTCCAGCCGTTCTACGTGGCTTGAAGAAACAAAGGCAAGAGGGAGGCCCCAAGGTACTGGCAGATGGGGTAGGGGCTGTTGTGGGGTGATGTGGTTGAGATACATCTGGGGCACTAGCAGAGAGGTAAGGGACAAGGAGAACTTCTTCAGATACCCCATCAGAAGACCTATATCGCCTCAAAATGCAGAGAGAGGTTTGTTCCAAAGCAGTCATCTGTGGGGCTGGTGATTTGCCAGAAGATCTTAACAAAAGCTGCCCTCCATCATTTATCAACAGCCCTGGCTCACTGGAGAGGTCCCTGAAGACTGGAAGCTGGCCAATGTGATGCCCATCCACAAGAAGGGCTGGAAGGAGGAACCAGGGAATTACAGACCTGTTGGCCTGACCTCAGTGCCAGGCAAGGTTATGGAACGGGTCATCTTGAGTGCCATCACAAAGCACCTACAGGATGGCCAAGGGATCAGGCCCAGCCAGCATGGCTTTAGGAAGGGCAGGTCCTGCCTGACCAACCTGATCTCCTTTTATGATCAGGTTACCCTCCTGGTGAAAGCAGGGAAGGCTGTGGATGTAGTCTACCTGGACTTCAGTAAAGCCTTTGACAGTCTGCCACAGCAAGCTCCTGGCAAAGCTGGCAGCCTGTGGCTTGGACAGATTCACTCTGATAAGGGTCAAGAACTGGCTGGAGGGCCATGCTCAGAGCGTGGCGGTGAACGGTGCCACATCCAGTTGGGAGCTGTCACTAGTGGTGTGCCCCAGGCATCAGTGCTGGGCCCAGTCCTCTTCAGTATCTTTATCGGTGATCTGGACCAGGAGATTGAGTCCATCATCAGTAAGTTTGCAGATGACACCAAGTTAGGAGCAGGTGTCTATCTGTTAGAAGGTAGGAGGGCTCTGGAGGGGACCTGGACAGGCTGGATGTGTGGGCAGAGGCCAATGGGATGAGATTTGACAAGGTTAAGTGCAGGGTCCCACGCTTTGGCCACAACAACCCCAAGCAGAGCTACAGGCTGGGGACAAAGTGGCTGGAGAGCAACCAGGCAGAAAGGGACCTGGTGGTGCTGGTAGATAATAGGCTGAACATGAGCCAGCAGTGTGCCCAGGTGGGCAGGAGAGCCTATGGCATCCTGGCCTGTATCAGGAACAGTGTGGCCAGTAGGACAAGGGAGGTTATTCTGCCCCTGTACTCAACATTGGTCAGGCCACACCTTGAGTCCTCTGTCCAGTTCTGGGCCCCTCAATTCAAGAGAAATGTTGAGGTACTGGAAGGTGTCCAGAGAAGGACAATGAAGCTGGTGAGGGGCCTGGAGCACAGCCCTATGAGGAGAGGCTGAGGGAGCTGGGGTTGTTTAGTCTGGAGAAGAGGAGACTCAGGGGTGACTTCATTGCTGTCTACTACTACCTGAAAGGAGGTTGTAGCCAGGTGGGGGTTGGCCTCTTCTCCCAGGCAACCAGCAAAAGAACAAGGGGACACAGTCTCGAGTTGTGCCACAGAAGGTCTAGGCTGGATATTAGGAGGAAGTTCTTCACAGAGAGAGTGATTGGCATTGGAATGGGCTGCCCAGGGAAATGGTGGAGTCACCTGCATGGGGACTGTGCTCTGCCTCTGCTCACTGACATCTGCCCATATGCCCCAACAGGGCAGATAGCCATCAAGTGGCTTCCACTTAGCATTAAGAGCAGCTATAAAACTATCTTGACAAGATCAAATGCTAATAGAGAGGTTTTCTGAAGGTCAAAACTGATCTGCTTGAGGGCATTCATGATGGGGAGATGCTAGAAGAAACCAAATGACCGGCGCATTGTGGCGTAAATAATTTGATTTTAAATACTCTCCGGGAAAGGATCCTAGAAAGGTCTTGCTAAGTGTTTAGAAAATTGCTGCTCTTCTAAATCTCCCTTTGCTACAAGACGTAGAGATCATTAACCCCCACCCCCACCCGCCCCCCCCACCCCAAGCTATGGATAGCAAGTGGGTCAATGCAGGGAACTTTCCTCCCTAATTTTGTCTGAACCATGGGAAACTTCAGCACCTGGGAAGACCAGTGACTGCACAGAAAGGCACTTTGTGCTGCTCTTGTCCTTTGCTACTCCTCTATTTTTGTATCTGGAGGGGCAGAAAGCAGTCCCCTGGCCCCTCAACAGCTGGAGGAGCTTTGTCACATCCTTGAGTGTCAGCCCTCCCCATGATGAGCAGAAGGGTCCTGCCAGAGGAGCTACAGTTCTCCCGCAGTGCGGCTGCAGCACAAAGCCGTACCCATCTCTTGGCATGGGGTAGCTGGTGTCAGCAATGGCTTCTGGGGGTTTGCTCGGTGCAATTCCACCTAAAACATCACATCTGGGGAGAGGTTCACAGCTTGATCCTTGCTCTTTCTGAGACAAGGCGAAGGATAGAATCACAGAATTGTTTTGGTTGGAAGAGACTTCTAAGATGGCCAAGTTCAAGCATTAAACCATCACTGCAAGTCACCACTGAGCCATGTCCTTCAGCACCACATCTCCACAGCTTTTGAATCCCCCAGGAATGGGAACTCCACCACTGACCTGGGCAGCCTGTTCCAGGGCTTGGCAGCTCTTTCAGGGGAAGATCTTCCTGATAGCCAGCCTGAACCTCTCTTGGTGCAACTTGAGGCCATCTTCTTTTGTTTCTACCACTTGCTCCCTGGGAGAAGAGACCAACCCCCACCCCACTCCAGCCTCCTTTGGGGTAGTGGCAGAGAGTGAGAAGGTGTCCTCTCCAGGCTAAGCAATCCTGTTGTGATGTCAGCATTGTTCTTCCAGGACAGGGATTGAGAGTTGCAGCAGCAGCAGGGCAAGCCATGAGCAACAAAATGGCTCATTAGAGTCCTGCCAGCCTCTGTGTTCTCACTCTAGGGGAGAATGTCTTTGGAGCCACACGGCTGTACCTCTCATGAGCATTTAGGTGCAGCTCACCTGATTTCCAGTCCCTGCTGGTGGGCAAAAGCTCCGTCTCCACTGTGTTTTTTTCACAGGATAGATACTGAACCAAAAATGCCCTCAATCCTGCTGGCATTGCACCACGGCTGAGCCAGGCAGACTGTTTCTCAGCAGGCTTATCACTGTGAGTGCAGGATCATACAACCATGGTTACACAGCTTTTGAAACAGTGCTGACACTTAACCAGACATATCTGAGCACAAGTGTGGGTCTGACCCCCAAAAAGCTATGCAGATGTGCCTTGAGGAACAGCTGGTCCAGATCATCCAACCAAGCACCTCAAGGCATCTTGGGGACCAGAAACCCCCAGCTGTCCTATGTCGTCCCCATCCTTATGCTCCCACTGCTTCTCCTCTTGTTTCTTCTCTTGCTATTCTCTCTCCACTAATGCATCCAGCACTTAAAAGTGAGGTTTCAAAAAAAGATCTCTGAACCCAAAGAGACAGCAGGGAGATGGAGAGAGAGGGAAAGAAAAAGAGGTTTTTTGAATATTGAATTAAGGCTGTCTCCAGGATTATTGAATTCCCATACGACGGCGGCCAGTGAGCCCACTGCTTTACTGTCCTATGAATATTTCATTGCTTGACTTAAACTCGGTGAAAATATTTTCTCTGCACCAAAGCACCTCTCTGGCTTGTGGACTTCTCTCCAAGCATGTGGTGGTTGTCACCACATTCATATGGGCTATGAAGCCACTCCAGACTATGAGTAAAGTCATCCGACACTATAGCAAACTAAATTTGTCAAGCTGGGGTGATCTGGGACTGTTTTGTTTAGAGAAGAGGAGAGGGAAGCTGAGGGGAGACCTCACTGGTCTCTACAAGTACCTGTTGTAGTGAGGTGGGGGTCAGTCTCTTCTCCCTAGTATCAGGGGATAGGATGAGATAAGATCGCCTCAAGCTGCACCAGGGGAGGTTTATGTTGGATACTTGGAAACATTTCTGTACTGGAAGAGTGCTCAGACATCGGAACAGGCTGCCCAGGGAGGTGGTGGACTCACCATCCCTGGAAGTGTTCAAGAAACCTGTGAACATGGCCCTTTGGGACTTGGATTAATGGCCATAGTGGTGTTAGGTTGAAGGATGGACTCCATGATTTTAGGATTATTTTCTGACCAAAATAAATCTATGATTCTATGACCTTTTGGAATGATCTAAGCCAGGAATTTCTAGAAGACAGACAGCTGGTCATGGCTCAAAATGTATTGGCTCAAATGTGTTTGACTGCATGAGGGCTGCAGCAGTGGTGCCAGTACCTTTGTCTCTGTCCAACCAAGGCAACAGTGGAGAAGGTGCATGGTCAGAGAGATCGTCTCGCCTCAATTTGACCTACAGGTTGGTTGCAAAACTGGAGATAAAAACTATGCAACCCAGTACCCAGTTGTGGACACTGGCCTTGAGAGTCTGGTTCTAGGCCATTGGATTTTAGATGCTTACCTGGAGCTTCTCAGGTTAGTCCATATTTCTTGGGTTGAAAATATTTCAAAATAATCTTTTTTTCAAAAAACTTTGGTGACTCCTGCTTTCAGACAAGCTGTAAGGCTCAGCCACCAGTGCTATACAGAATCTCAGTGGAAGAGTGTTGCTTACCCACTCTGCACAAATGAAAATGGTCCCAAATATGATGAAAATTCCTGCTTTTGCCTCTCCAAGACTGTGGATTTTTGGAAGTGCTTATGCCTTATTGCTACCACCCCCTGCATTTCATCCACAACCCAGGAGCTTCCTTTGTTATTACCCAACTGCTAAAGATCCTACTCAGAAACTGGAGCAGCAAGAACCTTTTTCTCATTCATTAGATGAGCTCAGAGATCTCCTAACCACAGCACTTAACACCTCTCCTTGCTCTGCCAAATGCCAAGCGTAAGATCTGGAGTTATTTGAGTCCAGAGAGGGTTGGCTAATTCCATTGCTTTCTTCTCACCTATTAATTAATTAATTAATTGTATTTTTTTCCAGGCTGGAAAAATCCTCTTCAAGGGCCAAGAGCAGATATTAATCAGAATTAATAATTTTTTGTAGACAGTGCAGATGACACTGCTTCCTCCTGAGGTTACCCAATACTTTTCTACATTCTCGGGCTGTGTTTCTCAGTGCTTAGAACAACAGAACGTGGACGTTGAGGCAGAAATTGTCTCACAGGGATTTGACTCAATCTGAAATTCTCTGGAAAATTCCAGCCAAACTGGCTCAACTTTTTCCTAGAGAAAAGAGTTTGTGGCCAAACAACCTTCCCAAACCTCTTTTGCAAGCTGTCACACGCTGCGCTGCATGTGGGGAGGTGAAGATTGTCAAGGGAGGTCCCTCTTGATGGGACCATGCTCTCCTTTCTCAGGTGCAAACCCCTCCCAGGTTCCTTGGACGGGCACAATGCCTTTTGCAGCTTATTTAAGTTTGTAGACTTGGAATTTGTAGTTCAAGTTTCCCCAGTTCTCACTATGGTGATGTGCATGGTGGGCATTTCTGGTGCCATCCTCCTTGAACCATATCTACTGCTGGCTGGAGACTCTCCATATCTCCTGCCTGCATGACTGAGCCTTAGCACCTTCCCACCTATGGCCATGGGATTGAGCAGTCCCTTTAAAGCTCAGAATGAGGACAGACAGTGGGGAAAGGAGCAGGGGCCTGGTTTCTCCTTGCTGGGCACCCACCTACTGCAGACTGCTGGCGCCTTCAGCCTGTCACAGCTGATTATTTTGATGAAAGTTGAGGAAAAGGTGGCAACACATTTTCTTTGACAGTTTCTCTGGGTGCAGCTGGCCCTTTTTCATGCTCATGCAGCACAGATGCAGCATGGTCTTCTCATCATGAGCGAGAAGATGCTGTCCCAGCACCACATTACCCGTCCTCTTCTGTGTTTTAAAGAGGAGAAACAAGAAATTCTCTGAGTTAAACAGGCTCTTTGCACAGTGAGTCCAGAGGAGGCCCACAAAGATGATCAGAGGGCTGGAGAACTTCCCCTGTGGGGACAGGCTGAATTAGAGCTGTTCAGCCTGGAGAAGAGAAGGCTCTGGGGAGACCTTATAGTAGCCTTCCTGAAGGGGGCCTACAAGAAAGTTGTTGAGGGACTTTTTACAAAGGCTCAATGTGACAGGAGGAGGAGGAGGAATGGATCGAAGCTGGAAGAGGGCAGATTTAGACTGGAGATTAGGAAGAAATTCTTTACAGTGAGAGTGGTGAAACACTGGAAAATGTTGCCCATAAAGGTCACGGATGCCTCCTTCACAGAAGTGTTCAAAGCCAGATTGAATGAAACCTTGAGCAGCCTGGTCTAGTGGAAGGTGTCTGCCCATGGCAAGGAGTTTGGAACTAGATGGTCCTTAAGGTCCCATCCAACCAAAACCATTCTATGATTCTATGGCAGCACAAGACCTGCACATTGCGCAGGGACCCAGTGGCAGGCCTGGTCTCAGTTACAACTGTAGATGCCTTCAGTGCCTGCCATGCTAGGCTTTAATTTTCCAGGACGGTGAGGATGGGCGGCTGCGGCTGACGTCAACGCGATGGCGTTAGGGCCGCTGACAGCCAGGCCCACGTCGGCCAGCCCGGCAGAGCCCGCTCCGAGCGTGGCTGCTTGCAGAGCCGCTTGGCGTGCATTAGGTTGGGTAAGATGGATTGCTCGGCTCCTAACTAGGACAGATAGATAAGGATAATGGATGGATGGCCAAAGAGCAACTGTGCTGTAGGCAGATGAATGAATCACTTTGATTGGTCACATATAAACAGGAGATGCTGGCGGGGCTGGGTGCTGAAACCAGGATTCATCCAATTTGAGCCCTATGGTTATGCTTAAGGATCTAAAATCCATTAGAGATGGGCTTCGTTAATTAAGGAGTCCCCACTCATAGTGCTCCTGTGACAGAGCCAGGGTCATTCAACACTTGGGGCTTGGCTGAGAGCCCCAGTTCCTCTGGTCACTTGGGAACCCCCATCCTGAGATGTCACATCACTATATTACCTTTCCTGGGGAACGAGAGGTGCTCAGGAAAGGGAAAAGGTCATCTTAGTCCTGCCAAGGGAAGCTGGCTACAAGACCTGCCTTCCAATTGCCTACCTGCCTGCACCAACCACAGACCACCAGTTATCCTGGCTTGCACTCTGAGAGCAGGAAGGGTCTTCAGGAGGCTTTGCAATCCCTGCTGTACTCTCATTTTCATCTCAGTATCTGGAGATGGGGCAGTGGAATGATAAAGTGTCAGCATGAAGAACACATCTTCAGTATCTGGAGATGGAGCGATGAGGTGACACAGGGCTACCACCTGGGACATGTCTCCAGCCTGGCCCCCTGATGCTACAGACTGCTGCATTTGCTCACAGCAGCCTGTGTGCTCAGTGGAATGGCACCCACCAGGCTCTCAGCCTATGACATGGGGACATCTTTCTCACCCAAAGTGATGGACAGTGTGTGCCTGGTTTCAGATGAAAGGGGTTTTGGCACAGGAATTGTGTCTCTTCCTGTGGGCGTCTTGTCCTTTCAGGATCCATGCTGAGGGTGCCTGGAAGTGCTGCAGCAGCTGCAGTCACAAAGGAAAACAAGACCTTTAGCCTATGTAGGAGTGGGACAAGCTCTCAGAGCCCACCCAGGGCAAGGGGAAGCCTATGAGCTGCTTTAACAGGAGCACCTGATGTGTTGTCACTGCAGATGCCTATTGTGCCTTGACAGTTAGGGTAAGCTCTTGTTGCTCATGAACACCCTATACATCCATGACCTCCCTACATATGTCCAGATGAATATGGCTTCATCAGAAATTCCCTCTGAGCCTCCACCCTCAAATAACCACACTGGTGGGTCTGGTTAATGATCCTGGGCTGCTGTGGCTGTTCCCCCATACCAAACTATAAGACCCAGCAATTAGGCTCTGTATCAACTAGGCTCTACCTCAACTCTACTCACATCACCAGTTGCCAGCTAACCAATGGTGTCTGTCTCTTGATCCATCACTTCCACTAGGCCTTTAATTTCCCCCCAATGATGGAGCAAGCTAGGATAATGCTTCAACCATCCCGTCTTAGAGTGGCCATGGTCCTGCTCTCCTACCAAAAGCTGATCCAACCCCTTCCCACCCGCCACCCGCTACCCTCCTCCTCCTCTGTCTGCTTAATCACCCTCTGATCAATCTCAGGAGGAACCAGCAACACAGGAATGGCAGATGGGAGCAGAGCATGAATATTAATTAGCCAGGGATTCCAAACAGAGGACTTTAATTACATTAAGAGCAAGGCTGGGAGGCAGTGACTTACTTACTGCTGGAAATGTGTTGACAGGTCATTTGCCACAGTGTTGGAGCTCTGTAATGAGGGAACACTTACCAGTGCTGACCTGTGGGGGGAACTGGGGCCTGCTTCCTAAAATGCCAAAGCAAGCCACCCCACAGCAAGAGGGCTTTGAACCACGGGAGGATCCAGGGAAATAGGAAAGGGCATTGCTTTAAGCTCGAAGAGGGGAGACTTAGGCTGGATAGTAGGAAGAAATTCTTTGCAGTAAGGATGGTGAAACACTGGAACAGGTTGCCCAGGGAGGCTGTGGATGTGCTCTCTCCCTGGAGGAAGCTTCAAGGCTGAGTTGGACAGAGACTTGAGCAACCTGGTCTAGTGGCAGTTGTCCTTGCCCATGGCAGAGGGTTGGAACTGGATGGTCTTTGAGGTCTTTTCCAACCTAAACCATTCTATGGTTCTATTAAATAAGTGTTAGTTTAATTAGGTGGCAATTATCAGCCTGCTCTGGAAGCCAGGGACTCTGCTGGTGGGATTGGAAACCTCCAGTTGTGTAAACCAGACCTGCTACTTTATTATATGTGGTCTGGTCACTGGGGAGGAGATAAAGAACTGCAGTGCCTTCACCAGGAATAGTTTGGGTGCTGGAGTCCCCATCATGCTGGGGGCACACCACGAGTCTGGACTGTTGCCACCTTGAATGTAGTCACCCAAGGATTTCCCTCTCTGTGGCATTTCATCAGTTTCCATGGTGGCCTCATGATGGGCTGGGGACATATTCTAGTCTCCAGATTGGTGGTTGTGCATTGGCAGCTTGGCAGGAGAAATCAGTGCTGCAAGGACAGAGGATTAGCCAAAAAAGTCATCTAGCCAGAATCTCATCTCATCCCATGGGCAGAAGCACGTAGAAAAGCTTTGAGGAGACCTTAGAGCAGCCTTTCAGTACTTCAGGAGTGCCTATAGGAAAGCTGGGAAGGGACTCTATGCCATGAAGTATGGTGGTAGGATGAGGGCGATGGTTTTAAACTGAAGCAGGGGAGATTTAGATTGGATGTGAGGAAAAAATTCTTCATTGTGATGGTGGTGAGGCACAGTAACAGATTGCTCAGAAAAGCTATGGGTGCTCTATCCCTGGAAGTGTCCAAAGCTAGGTTGGAAGGGGCTTTGAGTAACCTGGTTTAGCAGAAGGTGTTCCTGGCTGTCTCAGGGTGGGTGGAACTAGATGCCTTTTGAGGTCTTTTCCAGTCCAAACCATTCTATGAATTTCCCCAGTACAGTGTAACCCCCTTCCTCAAGAGCAAAGAGATCAGAGCAGGAGACCTTCTGTATCAGCAAAAGGGTCTTTTTGTTTCAATCCCTCAAACTGGCACAGGACAGCAATGCTGCCAAATAGCTCCTCGCAAAGGACAACTCTATCACTACAAAGGGATTTTGCTGGATGTGTTTGGTCGGGGGTTTTCTGCACTGCTAACCAGCTTGAACTGAGAGGGTCACATGAGTGCCAGCGTGCCCATGTCCCAGCAAGATGCCTTTAGTCTGTGCAGCAGTGTCTTCCTCCATAGTCCCCTACAGTGGTGCTGGAGAGCTCTGCTCTAGGCTACGTGTAGCACCAAGCCGTGGATCCTTCTGGTGAGTCTGCTAGACAATGGGACTGCTGCATCCTTGGAGCTCTTCTAGCTTGTCCCAGTGTTCGCAGCCCTGTAGTGGGGAGAAGCATGGGATATTATGTGTTTCCAGACTCTGCAGGGCCCAGGTGAAGGCAAAGACTCTGGGCAGTGCAGGGGGAGGTGCAGCATTTGATATAATGGTGTGGGCTGCAGGAAGGAGATAACCTGACCTAGAGATGAAGCTTAGAAGAGCTTGTCTGGTGGAACCAAGATTAAAAACTACAAGAGCAGGTTACAAAGATGCTGTGAGTTTTAGCAATCAGGAGAGCACTGATCAGGAAGGGGTAGTTCTTGCTAGCAAAGAAAGCCTTGTCCTGACCAGTGCTTTAATGCATTGCCCTCCTCTGCTCATCAGCTGTGGTAAGTGTGAGCACCCTGGATTGAGAAGGTCTTGAAGTGGCACCAAGGTTGGAATCAGGTGGGAAGTGCCACAAACATCTCAGGAGCAAAGGCGCCAAAATGTATTAGAAGATATCTCTGTGCTTTGAGATGGGGCAGAGTAGTGGGCCATGACCAGGGCACCATTGCTCAGGAGCATGAACCTAAAGATTTAAGGGCTTATGTCAGCTTAAGCTAACTGGTACAGAAAGCACAACGATGACAAGATCCCAGCAACCCTCCGGCAAACGCAGGTGTCCACTCTGATTGCAAAACCTGAGGAAACCAGTGGTCTTCGTGTCTCCAGCTCCCACTACCTGTGTAGACTCAAAAGTACTTACCAGAATGCCTCTGAACCCTGGGACTGCATACCTGAGGATGCTGTCACCTACAACGATGTTATGCAGGCAATGTCGGGCAAGTGGGAACTTGCTGGATAATGAGTGGTGCCAGAGTTTGCCTCTTGGTCTTCCTTCCTGGTCCTAGCTTGGCACGACCACTTTTTCCTCTTACTTGAGAAGAGCATGTGTGTATACTCACCCTTTCTTCCACCTTTTCATCAGGACTCTGGCCTACCCTAAAGTGGGACATGAATGAAGTGGACAGTGTAGGTCGTGGCACAGATGCAAGCTGGAGACTGTGAGCTTGGCAACTGGCACAAGGTTTCCTGCCCCTCACTCCCCTGCCTGTGGCTTTCTTGGCAAGTCTGTTTTTAGTTATCTCTTCTGAAAATGAGTCAGGAGGGTAGAGGTGTTTCCTTGTTGTGATGAACCTGGTCAAACCCCAAACATTTAAAATCCTACTGGGCAGCTTTGAGGAGCTGAGTCTGACTATTTTTTGTCACTGGCTGCCAATTTTTGAAGCGGGCCCTCCACACTGGTCCAGAAGCAGAGTGGAAGATGTCACAATGATAGTACTGGTTTTTGGACCAGTAGTCAGGAGGCACCTCTGACTCACAGTACCAACCAGTGCCAAAACTCCTGCTTTATCTTGAGGACAGAAACAGAAAAGTTAACAAATCAAACCCTTTCCCTCTACCTCAGCCACCATGGTCATTTGCTCCTGCTCCATTTCTTCTCAAAGAAGCTGATACCTGGCTCAGGTCAGGTGGAGAGGTGCTAAAATGGGAATTTGAGGAGCTGCTGAGCTCTGCAGTCACAAAGCCTCTACAATGAGGCAGCACAAGCGTCTTTCTGCCTCCTCTTGTCCTTCAGATAACTGGGCCAGATTGAGTATCGTATCAACCGGCTTTAGCAGAAGGCTGTTCTGCCTGAGTGACACATGGAAAGCCTGTGGAAATGCAAGAGACAGAAGAATATCCGGAGATGGTGAGGTGTGTTTGTGCATGGAATTCCTCTGCAAGGAAAGTTGCACACAACTAGGGAAGAGATGCTATTGTGTGAGCAGCACATCCAAGGAGGACTAACCCCTGGCATGGGCACAGGGGCAGTGAAAATGTAACAAGGTCATGTAAATAATCCACCTGGATTGACCACCAGAGCTGCCACATGTGTGATGCTCTCTTGGAGTTACTGTCAGCAGACCTTGGCTCAGCTTGGGTGGAATTTTGGAAGCACGAGCTGATCCTTGCTGTGCTTGTACCAATATGATCCTCCTGCAGAGCTCACGTCCTCCTCGGGGTTCCCGTTTCTGCCGCTGGCACAGGAGACGTGGCATCATGCCTCTCATCTCTTTTCTCTGGCAGGTGCTTCCCACCCAGCTGGGACATGGAGATGCACTTGAACAACTGGGACTTAATGGGGCTTAAACTTCCCCATGACAGTGGCAGAATGCGAGGGAAGGGCTGATTCCCTTTCTCCTCCAGCTTTTTCATGTGAGCTTTTTCTCTGTGGCTTCTGGAAGAGCAGCATTATGTAAAGGTGGATAAGTCCCTGCCTTTTGTGAGCAGTTGGAATGATTTTCAGTATCTGAGGCGCCCCATCTGGCAAAGGTCATGCTCTGTTCTCTAGACGATCTTAATTTAGCACCTGCAAGTTCTTGGTAAAGTGCAAAGATCCAGGGTGTAAAAAGACCCCTGGATACTTGTGTAGTGAACATCTTCCCTGTGTAGAGATGTGAATGTGCTGCTGGGCATCTGCATTACCCTCACCTCCCAGCTAGAAGTTAATGGTTTTAACTGGAAGCTTGCGAGAGCCCTTCAGAGCACAGCTCTGCTGCAGGGTGAAGCTCCAGTGTGCTGCCCAAGGCCACTCTGAAATATCTGCCCTGAATGGTGACACACCACACCGGCTTCGAAGCTGGTCGATGTCCCAGTGAGCACCTGGCTAGTTGGCTTCCTCCACAGGTTCCTACCACCCCTGCTGTGGTGGGGATGCCACCTGCTGTCTGCAGGCTGTGTGGCTCAGAGCAAAGGTGAGGAGGCAGATGTGAGGTGTGAGGATGATAAAGCAGACATATCCTTGGCTGAATGATCTTTGCTGTTATTTAAAGTTCATTCCTTGGCTCTGTTGCCAAAGATGTCGAGGTTGTGTACACAGCTCATTGAATTCTTGAGGGTGGGTAGAGCCAAATTTGGCAAGAGGGACTTAGAAAAGTTGTTGTCACCAAACTCATGGAACTGAACAGCATGGGGAAACCCTACTAGGTGTGGGGTGGAGCCTGGCTTTCCTATCGGACCTTGGAGAATCCAGGTGAAAGAACCTGTGAGAGAGCTCCATGATTGTCTTTTGTCCCTTATAAGACGTGCACAAACACAAGAGAGATGGGGCTCTGGAGGTTTCGCTGCTGGATTTTCAGTGTGTGACTGTGGGCTCCTGCTGGCGCTGGCACCAGCAGCGGCTGCACACCAGGGCTTATCTCCAGACCTACCAGAAGCAGGAAACTCAGCAAGTTCCCAGGCGAACCTCTGGTGCGGGAGGCCAGCGTCTCTGACCTCCGGGGGTCCTGAGCGTTTGAACAGGCTCCTAATCTGCTTGGGAAAAGCAGGAGAACTGGGGAGGGAGAGGAGGGAGGGCTGGGGCTGTGCCCACAGCAGGGTCGTCCCCTCGCTGGTGGCTTTGATTGCTGAGGCTTGCTGTCCCGGGCTCGCGGGATTTGGCTGCCTGGCCACGAACAAAAAAGCCGAATTCTCCCGAAGCCTTTATTCCCATGGCGAGGTTGCCGGTGGAGGAGTGGAGGGAGAGGAAGGCTTTTGTTGATGCCTTTTGACAGGCATGGGGAAAAGCAGGGCTTGGCCTCTGCTCCAGCTAAAATTCTGCTCTTTACCTTCCCCTGATGAGGGCTGAGCCTGCACCGGGAACCCCACTCCGGTGCTGAGGTTATCCCACAGTCTCAGTTCAGCATCTCATTTTGATGGGATACCCAAATAGGTTTTGAAAGGCTCTAGAGAAGATGATGGGATCAGCAGATTTGAACTGCAGCTGGACCATGCATGGGATGAGCATTTCTCAGCCAAATCAGACTGGCTCTCTGAGCTGGGCCCTCTATCAGATGCCTGCTTTGCTTTCCTGAGAGACGCAAAACAAACCAAGGGCACATTCCCACCACTCTGCCACCTTCAATCCCCCTACCTTATCCCCAGAGCCAGTCTTTGCTTTACATACAGCAAAACCATGACATCAGTCCAACCACTTGCCCATATTTGGGGGTAAAACAAAAGACCAACTACCCAAATGACAGGGAGTTACTCTGTAACCTGCAATGGTGCCAAGGTGGGAAGAGCATCCTGGCTTTTTTGCTCCTCAGATGCTGGCCTAGCCCCCTGAGGTGCCCCCACAGTCCTGCCCTCATCCTCACCAGCCTCCTCTGAGCTCCATTTTGGAAGTAGCTGCAAGGGGAACCTGCCTACATGTAGATGGAGAACATGCTGCAGGTGGAGCTGTGATTCATGCTCTTAGCTGCCTGCCCTGGTGGTTCCTTCCATCCAGCCAGGCTCGGGCTCAGGCAGGTAGGGCAAGAGAAGCCAGGAGCTTCACATGATGAGGACCCTTCCTCTGCACTTGCCTATCTCCTCTCCAAAAAGGATCTCCTTTGTGGGCTTTCAACCCCGCTTTGCAGCTCCTGCTCTGTACCAGCCCAACAGACAGTGAAGTTATTTGTTTATGGGTGTCATTTTGTCAAGTGAGCAGCTTAGCTCAGGCTAGAGTCTATATATAGATGCTTGGGTGCATTTTTGGAGGGTTTTGTTGCTCTGATGCTGGATTCAGCCCAGGCAGGCTGTCCCCGAGGAGGCAGCACTGCTGAACCTTTTGGGTGGCAGCATATGTTACTGTCGTCTTGCTTCTTTGGAGGACTTGGTTTGAGGAATGGGTAGAACAGGGTTTTGTGAGGCAAAATGATTAATAACTACTTAATAAGGTCACCACCATTCCAAATAAGCTGTCCCCATGGGATCCTCTCTTATCGAGCCCTGGTAGACAGGGCTATCAGGAGCTTGGTTCATTCCTGAATGAATACGCACTACAAGCAATGCTTGCTGGCGTTGGCCCCAGGACAACACTCTTATTGGGACACCTCACCAGTGCCAAGCACTGAGCTGGGTTATCTCCACATCCTCACTGCTAGCAGTTGGGCACTGAGGCTTTGGGAGCAGTCAGGAGAGCTGCAGACCTCTTCTCATCACCTCCCCATGAGTGATGGGTGTTGGTGTTGTGTTTGGATATGGTTCACTTCCCAAAGGTCCTTGGGAGCTGCTTGAGCTCTTTTGCATGAGCCACCAGGGTTCTGCCTGGCCTTGTTTCCTCTCTGCCTGTCCTCCCTTCCTCTTCACACATCTCCAGCCTATCCTCACCGTGCCCTCCATATGATTACATCTACCTTCCTCCTTCCGAGGGGGCTGGCACAGCACTGTATTCGCTCCTCCTAACCCTCATCTTTTTCCAGCCCTATTTTTTTCTATGTCCTCCCAATTAAAGTACCAGCTCTGCAACCTTCCCCCCATCACCCTCCCACCTTGAGTAGACATTAAAAAAAAAACCCAATCCCACAACCAACCCCAGCCCCAAGCAGCCAGCTCCTGCTGTTTGTTCTTAAATCCCTTCCCTCCTGCCTTGCTGGTTTGAAAGTCTGTACCCTAGAAGGGGCCTCCCAGCTTTCGCTGGCAACACTGCTTCAGACTGACCGTCACAGATAGTGTTTGGGAGTGAAAAAAACTCGTAATATATAAAATAATAATAATAATGAAAAGAAAAATAAATCCAAAAAACCCCACAACAACAACCCCCCAAAAAACCAAAACCAAAAAACCTCTTCCTGCTGATCTCCTTGATGAGGTTTTCCTAATCTCCCACGCCGCATGCTGGTGGGATAGCATCTTGATAAGCTAGAAGAAACTCTGGGGTCTTGATTTCTCACCCTTATGGTTGGAGAAGCTCTACCCTGGGGTTGCACCCTCTGACAAGGTGTGGGCGAGGTGTATGGTGAGAATCTTGGTGCATCAGTGGGAGTTCTTTTTAGCTTTTGGAGGTGGCTCTTTCCCTCTTGCCCAAAGGAGGTGCTTCCAGCCCACCTTGCTGCACGTGTGGAACAAATGGGAATGAAAAAGAAATAAAATCCTGGGGACTGAGAGGAGATGCGAAGGGAACCCATCGCCCGGAGGGTGCATCCCTTCCTCGCCAGCATCCTGGGCAGCGTCCGGGAGGGAGGAGAGAGAAGAGGGAGGGCGATGCTCCGCTCGGGGTTTATTAGATTGGACATAATCATCATTAAATAAGGCAGCCCC
>VWYK01085519.1:153824-206058 GCA_013399775.1 Semnornis frantzii | reverse complement strand
CCCCCTCCTGGAGGGGGAGGGTGGGAAGGAGGGGGAGCGGAGCGCCTCGGGGCTTTCTAGATAAGGGCGTCTAACGCATCGCAGAACCGGCAGCGCGGAGAGCCTCGCCGTGCCCCGGGAACCCCAGCTGCAGGCAGAAAGGGGGGTCCCCGCCGCCGTGCTCTCGCCCNCCAAGGAAGATGCTGCTCGGCGGGACCCTCCTGGCCGCGCTGCTGCTGGCGGCTCTTTGCCTGGCCCGCGGGGATCC
Source organism: Semnornis frantzii (assembly GCA_013399775.1). Taxonomy (NCBI): domain Eukaryota; kingdom Metazoa; phylum Chordata; class Aves; order Piciformes; family Ramphastidae; genus Semnornis; species Semnornis frantzii. The sequence goes on along the minus strand of VWYK01085519.1, from coordinate 205,811 downwards.
CCGTTCCTCCGAGCTCCCGCCGGGCTCCGGTTGCGGGCTGGAGGCTCGGAGCCACCGCGCAGCCCCCCCGCGTCATCCCTACGGGCTATACCCGCAGACTGCCGGCGCACTCCGGGTGATGGGAGCTGCAGCCCCGCCAGCCTCCGGGGTAGCGAGAGGCCGGAGGGCTCGGGGAGCCGGGGGAGGAGGAGGAAGAGAAGCCGAGGGCCAGGTGCGGAGAGCAAGGCTGCAGGTGGCTAACTCCCCGCGGCAGAGGCCAGTGCCCGCCCTCTACTTCTCGGGCGGCCGGGAGCAGCTGGCGGCGCGGCCGGAGGCGCTGCCGGACATCCCCCGGGAGCAGTTCAGCCTGGAGCTGTGGGTGAAGGCGGAGGGCGGACAGAGCAACCCGGCCATCATCGCAGGTAACACCCGGCCGGCCGGCGGGCAGCCTGGGAGGGATGCGGAACCCACCCCCTCGACTCCCTTCCCAAACTGCGCTGTGGCAGATGACACCCTGCGCCCCACCCCTGTGTCCTCTGCACCCCAGGCGTGAATAGTCCTTCTTCCCTTGAGACCAAACCTTCAAACATCCCCTCCCCTCTCCTGCCCCCCGCCCTATCCTTCTCCTCGCCCGCCCCCAGGGCTCCCATAGAGTCGCTCTCCTCCCGCTGGTAGCTGGAAGGTCCCTTTTAAAGACACGCTCTGCACGACGCCCCCCCACTCCTATTCCTCCTTCCTCTGGAGCTGTGTGGGGTCCCCCGCCCGGGTGAGTGGCCGCGGGTCCCGACGCTGGGCTCCTGGCGAGTCCCGGGGCCAATGGCCGCACGGTGGCAGCCGCGCCGCGCGTACGGCCCCGACATCACCCCAGCCCCGGTCCCTGCTCCCGAGGCTCGGCCCCGAGGGTTCGAGCAGCTGCTCCCCGGGGCCTGGGCGGCCTTAGCTACACCTTCCATTGGGAGCCTCGCCTTCGTCCCTCTAAGCAATTGGCTTAAGCTGGAGGCACAGGCAGGTCCCAGAGTGGATGAATGGACTCCAGTTGGTGACTGGTCATCAGTGGTTTTTCCCCAGGGGTCAGTGCTGGGACTAGTTCTGTTCAATATCCTTATTTAATAATCTGGATGAGGGGATTGAGGGCACCCTCACTACATTTGCAGATGACACCAAGATGGGTGGGAGTGCTGATCTGCTAAAAGGTAGGGAGGCTCTACAGAAGGACTTGGATACAACGGATCAATGGGCTGAGGTCAGTGTGGTGAAGTTCAATTGCTGAGTCTTGCACTTGGGTCACAACAACCCCATGAATGCTCCAGGCTTGGGGCAGCGTGCCTTGAAAGCTGTCTGTTAGAAAAGGACCTGGGAGTGTTGGTCAATTGATAGCTGAATGCGAGACAGTGTGTGTTCAGGTGTTCAAGGAGGCCAACAGCATCCTGGTCTGTGTCAACAACAGTGTGGCCAGCAGAAGTAGGGAAGTGACTGTACTGGACAACGGTGAGGCCACACCTCCAACACTGTGTTCAGTGTTGGGTCCTTCACTCCAAGAAGGACACTGAGGTGGTGGAGTGTGTCCAGAGAAGGACAATGAAGTTGGTGAAGGTGAAGGGTCTAGAGCACAAATCTTGTGAGAATTGGCTGAGGGAACTGGGTGTGTTTAGCTTGGAGGAAAGGAGGCTCAGCAAACTCCTCACTCTCCCTGAAAAGAGGTTGGAGGTTGGAGCCAGGTGGGGGTCTTTCAACTCACAAGTAGTAGGACAAGAGAAAATGGCCTCAAATTGTATCAGGGGAGGTTTAGATTGGTCATGAGGAACAATTTCTTCCCTGAAAGGGTCATCAAACCTTGGCTTAGGGCGGTGGTGGAGTCCCCATCCCTGGAGGGTTTTCAAAGCAATGTAGATGTGGTGCTGAGTGACACAGTTTAGTGGTGACCTAGCAGTGATGTGTTAATCTTTATACTCAGTGAATTTAGATATAATTTACAACCTAAATGATTCTGTGATTCTAGAAACAGGTAATGGAGAACCTAGGGAAACACAGGAGAGCAGCACATAGGCACAGAGGGGATGTCACTTCCTGCAACAGTGCTTCATGCAGCCTTGCCAGAATGTGTGTTCGTGGCAGGGCCCAAGCACAGCAGGGCAGCACAGTGATGCCAGACAGGGCTGGGGATGGGCGGCAGTGCCAAGATGGACCATTTCCATGGGAAGTTTGTTGTGTTTCTGTGCTGGCTGGAGAAACTCTGTCTCAATTCTCCCTCCACTTGTGACCCCTCTACTCTGCTGGCCCCTTTCTTGAATTTATTTCCTTGGTGCATTGGGGTGGTAGAATCACAGAATGCTTTGGGTTGGAAGGGATCTTTAAAGGTCACTTAGTCCAACTACCCTGCAGTCAGGCAGGACATCTGCAACTAGATCAGGTTGCTCAGAGCCATGTCCAGCCTGGCTCCATGGATGGGGTATCTGCTGCTTCTCTGGGCAACCTGGGCCAGTGCCACACCATTGTTGCTGTACAAAACTTTTTCCTTCTATCCAGTAGAGCTATCTGGCTAGAGAGCTGCAGGTTTGCTGTGGAAGAGGTGGGAATAATAAGCTAGAGGCTGAGTGGCAAAGGGTGAAAGTAGCCATGTAGGAGGAATAGACCTAGCATTCATCTCACTGTCTGCCTTCCCATCAGGGTCCTTGCTGCCTTGGGATAAGGTGCACACTTGGGAGATAGGGAGCCTTGAGGTAGGGAGTGTATGGAGCACACTTCCCAGCTGTGTGCTCTTTAAAAACCACGACAGGAGGTCTGGCTGGCAGGTGTTGGGTGTTACCTTCCCCACCTAAGCAGCAGATTTTGGATTCTGTCACTTATTTTTTTTTATTTCCTTTTTAGTTCCTTGCACTGGTTGCTCACGCTGGAGACTCACTTGGGCTGGCACTTATTTGGGTAATGTCCCCTGGCCTCTGTGCTTCAGGGTTTGAGTTGGCTCCACACACCTCCAGCTCTCTGAGTCATGGCCTACTTCCCACCATCTCCCTGCAGCTGAGACCATGGTGCCAGATGAGGGTAGCTAAGTGGTACAGGCAAGCACTGCTAGCATTTTGTGTGAGCAGGTGATGAAGGGAGCCATTGGACCTTCAGTAGGTGCTGAGTCTGCTTCTGATCTGCTGCTTCTGTTGCATCAGTAGAGAGGGGACCAAGCTGTGAGGTGGTCTAAAGTGGATGAAAATCTGGAGGTCCTCCAGGTGTCTGTGTGTGAGGGAAGTCAGGAGAGATGTGGAGCATTGTGGCAGGAGGGCATGAAGGACATTGAGACAGTAACTACTGGAGACAATCCAGTGGAGACTACAAAGTTGATGAAGGGACCAGAGCATCTCTGGGGAGGAGAAGCTGGGAGACTTGGGACTATTTAGCCTGAAGAAGAGAAGACTGAGAGTGGGATCTGATCAATGCTGATCGATAACTAAAGGGCAGGAAGCAAGAGAGGGGGCCAGACTCTGTACAGTGGTGCCTAGAGACAGGATAAGGGGCACTGGGCACCAACCTGGAACCCAGGAGGTTCCATCTGAACATGATGAGAAAATTTTTTGGTGCGAGGGTGTCGGAGCCCTAGAGCAGGCCGCCCAGAGGGGTTGTGGAGTCTCCTCCTCCTGAAAGATTCCAAACCCACCTGAACAATGTGATCCTGGGCAACCTGTTCTGCGTGACACTATTTTATCATGGAGGTTGAACTCCAGATATCTAGAGGTCCCATCCAACCCCCACCATTCTGTGATTCAGTGGATTCTGTGAAAGCAGGGCAGAGCTGAACATCTTCATGCATCCCTGCCTGGGAAATATGTCCAGGCTGAGCAGCTCTGTCTGGACAGAGCAAGCTGTGCTGCTGGCTAGTATGACTGCTTCCTGGATTGAAGGGTCAGGATTTGGGGCTTTGTTCCTGTATAAGTCACATTTTGCCTTAGAGTCCTCCTGGATAGGGCCATTCATTCATCTTAGCCCCTCTTTCATGGGGCTATAACTCCAGTGTCCTGCCGTGGCCTCCACTGGAGAAGGAGAGTGGTTCCTCTTTCATGTCATTCTCATTTTGGGCAGAAGATAGAAGTCCTTTCATGTGATACTATATATTTTTTCCCCTTTTTGTCTCCCCTCCATCCACACCTACTCTGGTTCTGGTAAACCCCAAAGGATTTCCCTTTGTTCCAGATTAAGGTTTGTTTTCACTCAGATCAAAGATGGTTTTATTTAGTCAGAAAATCCCTCACTGGAGGCAGTCCCAAACTTCACTGTGTCTAAGCTCAGGTATTCTCCTCAGATCCCTGACCTGCTCATTACTGTGCACTCTTGAGAGGTGACCACTCTCTTGGACCAGCTCAGCTGGGAGCTTTTGGCCTGTGTCAGATCCTTCAGAGCTCTGACAGAAATTTCCTCTAAGCATATGGGTCTCAAAGTGTGGCTGAACTATTTGTTGTGCTGCAAAGCTCATGGCCCCAGCAGGCAGGAGAAGACACATCTTTGAGTGTGGTCTTTACAAACTGCTGCTCTCTTTCAAGGCCTTTTCTCCATCTACACCTTTCCTGGCAGACACTTTTCTCTTCATAGTTTTGGCACTATGGCCTACAACTCTTGTTTTAAACCCCTAAGTTGTCACCCTCAGTACTGATGATCATCACAAACCAGATTAGAGCTCTCATTTCCCACCTGATGGATTAGAGGCAGAGCTGCACTTCCATGTGCCAACAGCTCTTTGCCTTCCTGGTGGATTACAATAGCACAAAATACCAAGTTCCTTGGCAAATCTCAAAGGGTCCAGAAACTGGTCCCCAGATGTTTTCTTGTGGAATACCTCTGCAAGTAGCTGGCAGTGGACAGCTCTGATTGTCACTCTGCAGTGGCTCCCAGCTGCAGGACAAGCTACTCTGCCTGTACATTCTGTGGCTGCATCAGACACAGAATCCCTAGGAAGCACCATCTGCTGCTATGGTGGCTTTCTAGCCTCTTTGGTAGACCTGAACTTGGCTTTACTTGCATTCCTTTGATAAATCCTCCAGATCGAACTCCATACTACAGGTTTTAGGCTTGCTTAAGGTTCTTCTGCACAGTTTTGAACTGAGACATTTCCAGGTTTGACTCCATCATGGATTTGTGGAGATGCTAGACCCCACTCACGCCAGAAGGCTATTCCACTCCTGACACTGTTCGTCCGTCCCGCTGTTTTGCCTTAGTGTTTAATCAAATCTAGGGCATTTGAGATCATTTTAAGGTGACATGCATGAGTTTTCCTAAGTGAGGAGATAACAAGACATGGCTCCTCAACCCTAGTGAGAACCAAATAGTAGAAGATGACTTTTGAGTGTGCAGATCTGAGTGTGTTTCAGCCAGCACCCAGCCCAAAAGCACTCTCCAGCTTCACCTTCTAATGCCTGAAAGGCCTCTTTGCCTGCCTTCTGCTTTTTTGTTTCTCTCCGTCTCAGCTTCCTCTGGTCTTTCTGCTTCCCTTTCACAATCCACCAGAAAACAAGAGTTGGTCAAAGCCCATCCGCCCACAGAAGCTTTGTCCGTGGCTGCCTTTGTAGTGAGCGGTGGCAGGGATCTGTGCCAGGGGTGGTTACGACTGTGGGATGTCCAAGAAGCCACCACCCATCTCGCCTTCATGAAAGAGATGGATGGAGGGAGGGGTGCTGCTTCCTGGGGTGCAGTGGGGCTTGATGTGACCTTTGCCAACCACATTTATGAGGGCTAGCAGGGGATACATAGGGTCATACTAACCTGGCTCCAGTCACATCCACTGGATGAAAGCCAGGAGCTCCTGCTCTTTCTCGAGCTCCTGTTCCTCTACACCTCTGCCTCTCTCTGCTGGCCTCTTTGCAGTCCCAGTGACGTGTACAGGGCTCCCAGAGTGTCACACTGAGCATCCTCAGGGACAGGTGAGGCAGTGAGATGGGGCAGGAGTGCCTTGGTTTGGCTCATGGTGCCCTGACACCACAGAGATGGGCAAGTGGCGTGCGTGATAGGAGTGGCATAATGAAGGGCAAGAGAGTCCATGCAACAAGGAAAAGCAACCTGGAGTATATGGAATGCCTCAGCAGGACTTCTGGACATGGCAGTTGCCTTCAGCAGCATTGGCTTGCCATTGCATCTGAAAGCTATTTGTTGGGGTGGATAGACAGAGAGTGAGGGTATCCCAGAAAGTACCGCTAGTGGGGCTCAAAGTGTGACTTGGAGCTTGCTCATCCCAGCGATGACCTGTCTGAGTCTCTTGGCTGTGGCAGTTTAGGAGACCAGAAGCATTTGTTTCAAGCAGCAGGTCCATTTGCCCTTGCTTTGTTTAAAAGCTCTATGGCCATTGGTTCCTGGAGGTATACATTGCCCTCAAGCCCCTGCTTCCTACCCATGGACAATCAGCAGTCAGAGTTGCAGGGAAGATCAGCAAAAGCACAGTCTAAAACACAAGTTTGCAACAGTTTTGGGTATGCTGGGAGAGGCTGAGTCCAAAGCTGATCCTACAGATGGATTTATGCTTAGGAGACCTTGGGGCTGAGTAGTGCACCTGCCTGGCTGGAGGCCACACATCCCTCTCCCACCTGCATTGGATGCATGACTGGGAGGAAAACTGGAATGTAAAGGAGAGCTATAAATCTGCCTGGAAGCTGGTGGGGAAGGAGTCCCTGGAGGAGGCTATTTTGCTTTAGCTTGCTGTGCTCTAATTCTTAAAAGCTTTGGCCTGCAAATAAAAAGCTTTGCCTCTAATCCTGTCCCACAGGAGTTCTACAGAGAGCAGGTCAGAAACACCTTGCTCTTCATGTTCTTCCTCTCTTGTCCATCCCACCTCTCCAGCTCTGCCCTCCCTCCTGGTCACTCCACCTGCTCATCCAAATGATTTTGGATGTAGACCAAGGTGTTCCTGTCGATGCTGTACTGGTTGCCTAGCTCTGGCCACCCTAATTTACCTATTGCAGTGACAGCAGGAGCTTCCCGACATCCCAGCCAAGAGGTGTCCCGCCACTGAGAACTCAGCTTGTGCACCAGGGAGGAGTGACAATGCTCTCTGGTCTTCATCAGCTTTCCTCTCTCTCCATCCCCATCCCTGTCCCTGCTGCAGGTGTCTTCGACAACTGCTCACACACAGCCAGTGATAAGGGTTGGGCACTGGGCATTCATGCCCTGCAGCTTGGTGGCAAGAAGGATGCCCGCTTCTTCTTCTCCCTTCGAACAGACCGGGCGGCCACTGCCACTGAGGTGACCTCCTACCACCGCTACCACCCTGAGGTGTGGACCCACTTGGCTGCCAGCTATGACGGGCGGTGGATGACTCTCTACGTGGATGGGGCGCGGGTGGCCCGCAGCGGCAGACAGGAGGGACCTCTGCACAGCACCTTCATGGCCTCCTGCCGCACGCTGCTGCTGGGGGGCGATGCCTGGGGCACCGCGCATTCTTTCCGGGGACATATGGCTGGGTTGGCCCTGTGGCGGGAAGCCCTGTCCCAACGCCATCTCCAGCGTCCCTTCCTTGAGGAGGCAGCTGGAGGGTTGACAGGGCTGGCTCTGGCCGCTGGCTTTGCCACCCCTGAGGAGCGCTGGGTGCCTTTTCGGGATGGCACCTTCCCCCAGCAGCGGGTGCTGCCATCCCCACCGTCCCCCATCCTGCAGCCCCTGGGACCTCCTGCCTGTGGGCAGACCGCCTGCGATAACGTGGAACTGGTGTCCCAGTACAACCAGCACTGGCCACTGCGGAGTGGGAAGGTGGTGCGGTACCGGGTGGTGAACCTGTTGGAGGATGATGGCGGGCGACCAACTGTCACTCGGGAGCAGGTTTGGCGGCAACACTGGGCACTGAGCGAAGCATTCCGACCTCACAACATCTCCTGGCAGCTGAGCTTGCTGGAGGTGCGCAACTCCTCCCTGCGCCGCCGCATCGTCCTCCTGGGCTGTGAGCCCAGCAAGGTGGGCAACGAGCGCTGCGACCCCGAGTGCGAGCACCCCTTGACTGGCTATGACGGTGGGGACTGCCGCCGGCCTGGCCGCTGCTTCTCCTGGAAGCGCCGCGATGGTGTCTGCCACATGGAGTGCAACAACATGTTGGATGACTTTGATGATGGTGATTGCTGTGATCCACGGGCCACTGATGTGACCAGGACCTGCTTTGACCCTGATTCACCCTACAGGTAGGTGTGGGGGTATGGGGGGGGTGGCATGTTGAAAGATGGGGTGCACCCTCTCCCTGACACCCACTCAATGCTTGGATATTGTTTCTGACCTACCGCTTTCCTGTTTGGGGAATTGGAGAGGTGTTTTCTCATGGGGTGAGCGTGTTGTGCCATCTAGGGCAAGTGAGTCCTGCAGTTCAGGATGGTGCTGAGTCCTACTTCCCTTGATTTTGAGTGTTTTTCTCCAAAATGACTTGAGGGTGATGAGGAACCCCACTTTGGGGGGATTCCCAGTGCAGAGTGACATGCCAGCAAGACTGTGGGCATTCCTAGGTGAGCAGAGCATCTCCAAGCCAAGGGTGCTTCTTTCCCTGCTCCCCAGCTGCACGAGATCCAACAGGAGGATTGTTGTCCCTTCCCTACCTTCCATGGATGTGTTTTAAAGCCTGGTTCCTTAGTTTGGATTCAAAATGCCTCTGCCTGCATGCTGGAGTGGGGACAAGGAGGTGATGTGGCAAGGTGTGAGCAGCAGGACTTGGTAAGGCGTAGATTGGGTTGATGTGCATAAACCTCCCCTGATCGCTCTCTGGGGAGTAATGCCTGTGAGGAGATGCCCTTAGCTGAGCACCAGCAGAAGCTGATCAAACCCTGCACTCAAAGCCAAATGATGCCTGAGGACCAAATACCCCTTTTCAGGCAAAGGCATGGGTGACTGCTTGGTGCTAGGTAAGGACAGGTGAAAATTGCTCTGCAAACCCTATCATGCTCTGTAGACAATGGTTTTGTGGTGGTCTCATCAGCACATGGCACTAGGGGACCTCTTCTTTCCCTGGCACCCTTTGGTGGAAGCATCTGGGGTGGGGTGGAGAAGGGGACCTCACTGTGTGATGAAGGACGTTGCAGCAGTGGGGACCACGGCCTTGGCACGGTTGGTGGCTTGCTCATGCCTGCCCTCCTCCCTGGAGCCTCTGAAGTGCTGGCAGCCCTGCTGCTGGCTTCTAGTGCTCAGGGCTCTGCCAAATCTGCTCTCTGGCCAGAGACAAGGAAGGGAAAAAAAAAATCATGGTTGGTTGTTTTTTTTTTTTTTTTTNTTTTTTAATTCCCCCAAAGCCATTTATGTCTCTCTGTCAGAGAAAATTGGTTATTCCCTGCTGCTGACTCCTGGCAATGGGCAGAGGTGCCCACCGGAGCACCATGCAGGATGGATGGCAGCACCTGGGAAGACAGGCTGCAAGGGAGGGTTTTAAGGATACGTTACTCCTTTCATCTTCTTTGTCCGTGACTTTTTCCCTCCTGGTCTGTGGGAGCAGGTAGGCTGTGACTATAAATCCTTTCCTCCTGAGCCAGCTTCTCTCTGCTTCTCAGGTAGGATGTGGCAGGAGATGGGGGAAGCAGGCATCTCTGCTTGAGTGGTGGTGATGGGAGAGGAACAGCACTATCTTCCTCTCTTCATGAGCCTTTCTCACAGTCCTTCAGTCATCTGAGTAAACACAGGAGGAGGACCAGGAGCCTTTCTTCAGACTTATCTCTCTGGCCACAGAACCTCTGCCCAAGCATCTCCCTAGAAGATGTTTTACCCATCCCTGGAAATCTCTTTGGTGGCAGCTGCTGTTGCCACCCTGTGCCTGCCCATCCCCTTATTTCCCTTGTAAGGAAGCACGGGCAGTGCTTCCTTGAGCACTGGGGACATGAATGGCTCTCCTGCCTGCAGGATAGGTCTGCTGCCTGCACAATGGCTCTCTGGTCGTGGTGGGCACAAGCATCCAAAGCCACTGGGCCTCTGCTTTGGCCAGGCAAAGTCTCTGTCCTTGCCCTCTGTGGGCAGTTAGGGAAATGTTTTCATCTTCACACCAGAAGGGCTCCACCTTAAATTAAAAAAGGCCAAATTTTTGCTGGTATGAATCAGGGCTTCCATTTGTCAGGATTTTCCCCTGAAAGTTGGGAAAGCAAAAACAAATCAAAACAAAACAAAAACCTTGCTTCTGTGGGAAAGGAATGGGAAAGTGGGAACACTGGGGAAATAGCAAATCTTTGGCAATTTTCTTTCTGCAAACCTCATTGGCCTGCAGAGAGAAGATTGATTGTTTGTAGGCCGAGCTCTGAAAATTGAAATGCAGTGTGCCTGGCATTTGGGAAATGTGGGTGTACGAGGTGAATCTTGCTGCTGCTGAGCTCTTCTGAGCTGTCTTTGGCCAGCTTCTTCAACTATGCTGGTGGACTCTCACTGTTCCTGGGCTCATCTCTTCTGAGAGTACCCTGGTTCCTAGGGAAGAATATATATGTCTGTGGGAAGACATATGTATGTTGGATGGGACACCATCCAGAGGGGCCTGGGCTATACTGAGAAGTTGCCCTCATGAGTTGAAGCCTCATGATGTTAAACAAGGCCAAATACAAGGCCTTGCATGTGAGTAGGGAAATCCCCAGTATCAGCAAAGCCTAGGGGATGAAGGGACGGAGAACAGTCCTGTGGAGAAGGACTTGGGAATGCTGGTGGATGAAAAGCTAGACATGAGCTAGCACTGTGTACTCATGGCCGAGAACTAACCGTGTCCTGGGCTGATCCCCAGCAGAGTGGGTAGCAGGTGGAGGGAGTGGATTCTGCCCCTCTGCTCTGCTCTGCTGAGACCCCACCTGCAGTGCCAGGGCCGCACAGGAGAGACATGGACCTGTTAGATTGGAGACAGAGAAAGCCACAGCAATGATGTGAGGGCTGGAAGTCCCTTGCTGTGAGAACAGGCTGACAGAGTCTAGGTTGTTGAGCCTGGAGAAGAGAAGGTTCCAGGGAGACATTCTTGGGGCCTTTCAGAAAAGGGACCAATAAGAATGACAGAGACAGACTTCCGAACGGGGCCTTGTGACAGGACAAGGGGTGATGGTTGGAACTAAAAAAAGGGAAATTTAGGCTAGATATGAGAAAGAAATTGTTTCCAAAGAGAGTGGTGAAACACTGGCCCAGTTTGCCTAGAGAGGTGGTACATCCCTGGGAACATTCCACGTGAGATTGGATGGGGCTTTGACCAACCTACTCTAGCTGAAGATGTCCCCGTACACTGCAGGGAGGTTGGACTAGATGACCTTCAAAATTCTTTTCCCAGCCAAGCCATTCCGTGATTCTATGAAAACCACTGGGAAATTGGCAATGTAGGTTTGGGAAAGTCCAAGGTAAGGATGAACTCACCAAAGGGCATGTCCAAAGCTAATGAATCCCATGATACGTGAGCAGGCGACCTTAGCCCAAGGGGATTTGTGCAGGCAGAGCTCCTTCTATGTCTGCTCATAAGGTATTACAGTTAAATGAACATTTATGAGGAGCAGGGTAGCTGGGGATCTTCCATCAGGATTTTTTTAGGGTGGAAGCCAAAACGGGAGAAATAATGTGAAATAAAATTTAACAAACTGCAGAAAGGGGCTCGATAGGAGCCAGGTGCCTCGACGTGAACCACAGCATTTGGGCTGTAACTGGAGGAGAGCTGGGAGCTGGCTGCTGCTCTGCTGAGATGCCTGCGCTTTTTCATACCTGCTGGAGAACCTCCCGCCAGAGCTCAGGAGGGACCTGCAGCTCCGGGATAGCCAGGGAAGAGGGAAACTGCACTCTAGGTGGTGTTCTCTAAATCCTTTCAGATCAAGGGAGCCAGACAAGAAACAGGGAGCCTTTGTTACGGTGTAAATAAGCTCTGGTGTGTTTCATGTCAAGCTCTCACAAAGAATCATTTGAATGTGGATGTTCTTTAGTACAGCCAAAAATAACCCCAATGAGAAAATCAGAGTGAGACAGTGGGCAGGTTCATTGTAGACAAATTCAGTCCATTTTGGTGAAGGGTCTCATTACCTTTTCTCTATCTCAAGTAGCAACCTGGTCTAGTGGAAGGTGTCGCTGCCTATGGTGAGAGGGTTGGAACTACATGGTCTTTAAGGTCCGTTCCAAACCAAACCATTTTATGGCTCTGTGATTTGCTTCATCTTATGCAGCCATGAAAAGATTTTATCATCTTAGCACATCCCTCATATAAAATCTTCTCTTGGGCTGCAGCTTTGAGAAAGGCAAATCAGAAGGAGAAGTCTTATGAACAGAGGTAGCTCTAATGCTTCTTAGCTGGTGGACATCTCTATGTTCTTCCAGGGCCACACAGTGCTAGCGTATACCCGTTCCCATGCTTAGCTGGGGAGGGAAATGAGATTTGAAAAGAAGGGTCTTAAAGCTTTGGTGTGGATGTACCTCACTGCAGCCAAGGCAGAAACTGTCCCCAGCTCTGGGTCAGGGGATGATGCTGAAATGATGGCAGTGTTGTGCACAATGCAAGGCCATCAAGTTATTTTGCTGAATCCTTCCTTGTCAGAGCACCAGAACTGCCCGGAGAGGCTGAGAAGTCTCCTCTGGAGATATTCAAAACCTGCCCAAACATGATCCTGGCAATTTGCTGTAGGTGAACCTGCTTTAACAGGGGGGATGGACTAGAAGATCTCCAGAGGTCATTTCAAAACCCTACTATTCTGTGATTTCTGCACCTCCTCAAGCAGCATAACACAAGTCCTGCTGTGCTTTGAGGCAGCTAACACCCACCAGTGGGACTACATGCTTGCTGCTAGAGGGATATTTGAACAAGAGATCTGGTGAACAACTGAGTGCAGATACCCCTACAAGGCACCACAACAGGAGCCACAGGAAGCAAATCAGGGGCTTCTCATTTATCCTGACCCACCTTATGAAGAACAAGGGGACAGAAAATGGCAGGAGGGCTGCCTGCTGTTGTCCTTCACCCAGACTCATCCTGATTTAAAGCATTTTCCAGGAGCTGCTGCCAGTTCAGTGCCAGTGCCTGGAGTAGAACTTGCCTTGGTTTGCTGCACAGGCATCTTCTTGCAGTGCCCGAGTGCTGCTGGAACTGGTGCTCTTGGAAGAGAAGCAGCAACAGCTCATTAACAGCAATTAACACTCAGCAAGAATCTCCCTGGGGCAGTTAGTCGATGAGAGTCTGGTGTGTGACACAGTTAATGTGAAAAGAAAAACTGGAATGGAGTCTGGAGAGCAAAGTGAAGGACAGAGCTGCTGGGCCTTTCCTCTCACTGCCCAAAGCAACAGCAGGAATAACCAAAGGGACAAAAGGAGGTGGAAAATTACAAGGCATCTCCAGCCTTCTGGTAGTAGTCTCCACTGGGATGACCACAGCTGGGATATTGATGTGTACCTGATAAGCAGGACACTTGATGGGCTTTAATGCAAGCTTAGCTGGCCTTCTGTCCTAAGGGAAGGATGCTTAATTGTGCTGAGGCTGCTTGGGAGCCTCCTCAGCAGGTCTAAGAGTGCCTTCAAAAGCTGACCCAGGTTAACCTTGCTGAACATCTCTTGTGGACAACCACTGAGGAAGGACAAATCACTTTGAGCTACTCTCTGGCACTTGAGCAGCTTGTTGTCAGGTGAATCTGGTTGGATCCATTGCATAAAAGGTGTCAAATGGAGAGCAGGTGAAGCAAGAATGGCATCATTCAAATTAGCTGCTCAGTTGCTCTCCACTTTTCCTTGCTGTAGGAAGCCTTGGGAGATCTTCCTTACACCGATAGAGGATGTGTAAGTGCAATGCTATTTTAAAATTGCATGCCTTGGGAAGAACCTGAGGTCAGTAATGCTGTTATAAAGCAGAGATTTGACTGGAGATAGTAGGTGTCTGGGGACATCTTCATTTGCTGCTTGTGGTGGTGGGTCACTTGAACGACAGATGAAGAGCTTGCAGATAAACACACCCTCTCCAACTCGCTACCTGCGAAGTGTGGAGTGGAAGAGTCTATTTGCTTGTCTGGTGCTCCCACAAGGAAAACATGGTTATGGGGTGTCCCTGTTCAGGCCCTGAGCTCTGGCTGCCTTTTAGCTCTCTCTGGCACCTCTTAGAATCCTCCTGGCCCATACCCACATATTGGCCTGGTGTTCCATAGGGAGCAAGCCTCGAGTACAGGACTGGGGGCTTCAAAGTGTGATAGTGAGGAGATGGGTGCTTTAGAGACACTAAAGGTGGCAGTGCTAGGCTCACTGGCTTCTGAGCTTGTCACTTCTTTTCATCAAAGAAACTTAGCCTTCTCTTGTGGAAATCTCACTCTCTTTGAGGTTTCCCATTGATTACTGGTTTCAAAACCTGGCAAAGACAGAAGGGATTGTCCCGAGTAAAGCTTATTAGGTGGACAGGATGTCTACCAAGCTGCTTGCTTATGCTAGGAGTTGAAGGCTATATCCATGTGAACATTCCTCTGGGTGACTCAGCTCCCTCAGAACCCTAGCTTGAGAGCAAAGACCACAAATTTGCTTTTTGACCTCCTCAATGTGCATTGGAGAGTGTTTGGCATGTTACTACTCCTTGATAAGTGTCTGGTGTGTTGTGCCAAACGTGAGGCCACAAGTGGGACTTTGCTTCCAAGAGGGAGGATTCAGGGGGGTGAGATGATAGATGCACCATAGGCTTAGTTGGTGTCATTTAAAGGACTTTGCAGTGTGCTTCCATTTATGCCTCTTGGGGAACTGCACACCTTGACCTCTGGCTGCTGCTTTGCTATCCCTGCAAGATTCTGATTCCTTGTAGGCTGTGGAGGCAGAACTTTTCCTTATATATGATGCATTTGCCTGTCCTCATGTCTTTCATATCTCCCAAACATTGTCATAAATGAGTTGGGAACCTCAAAAAGTGGGACTTCTTACAAAACTTGTAGAAGAGGGCAATGGTAACTTCTCCAGTGCGGGTTGATAAAAAGCAAAGAGTAGATGTGGATGACAAAAGGTTGATGAAGAAAAGGATGGGAGTGGGGGAGGAGATGGTGGTGCAGCATGGAGGCATACTCTAAGGCACACAAGGCAAGAGCGGGGTCTGAACAAGCCACTCCACTGTGACATCAGGCCACTGAGACCGTGGGACTGACTTCCTTCCATGGTTGAAGTGACACCAAGGTGCAGCTGTCCAAGGGACCGTGCAAAGTCTTGGGGACACTGATCAAGAGCAGAAGACTCCATATCACAGTGGCCTCTGGTGGGACTAGAGCTCTGTTGTGCTACCCCAGGGACTGGAAGAGATTAAGTAGTAGAGGTGTCCAGGTCCAGCAGCTGGCTCCCAGCCCCTGGCTTTGGTGCTAGCCAGAGCTCCTTGCTCTGCGCAGCAAGCTGCAGCATGCTACTGATGTGCCTAAATATAGGGCAAAACAACCTCAAGTTGCAGCAGAGAAGATTCAGACTGAAAGAAGGACCTTGACTGAAAAGGTTCTCAAACACTGGAACAGGCTCCCCAGGCAAGTGGTTGAATCCACATCCCTGGAGGTATTTAAAAGACAAGATACAGAGATACAGTGCTGAGGCAGATGGTTTAACACCAGCTGTGATAGAGTAAGATAATGGTTGGACTTGATGATCTTAAAGGACTTTTCCAACCAAAGTGATTCTGCAATTCTAGAAGGAAATACAATCTCCAGTAATCCATTCCTTTACTTCCTGAGGTAGAAGGCACAGGGGTTAATTTCCAATCAGCTCCTGCAGGCGGATGAGTCTTGCTCACTCCCTCAAGCCTTCTTGTGAGTATGGAGCTGCCGGGCACCGTGTTCCTTGAGGAACCTGCCAGGTCCCCTCCCAGAAGTGACCACATCTCCACAGGAGATGGAGAACACGATCTGTGTGTGAGCGAGCGGAGANCACTCTTTGTCTTGATGCTCAGCTCTCCCCAGGGCTGCTCCTCATCCTACCATACTGTTGCCTGTGGGTGGAGGACACCAGCCGAGACCTTGGCCAGGCTAGTGAGGCTCCAGGAACTGAAACGGCAGGGCAGTGAGCTCAGCAGCCATCCTGTGGCACACCATCAGCTTGGCATTGATAGGGTCTCTGGGATGATTTAATCCAGGTTTCGGTTGGTGGGCTGAGCTGTGGCCATTGGAGTAATTAAATGAACATACTGCTTCCTGTTTTCCTTGGCCCAGCCACCACCACGGTTTAGGAAATCCAATTTTCCCTTCACAGAAAGCAATGGGAAGCGAGAGGGAACTGGTCCTGTGGAGCCCAAACCCACCAAGATGGTGCTGGGAGGCTTTGGAGAGAGTGAGGATGCTGAACCTTTGTGACTCTTGCTTGCCAACGGCTGTTCTGGGAAACAGAGGCAGCCTCAGAGTTTTGGTGGTGTGGGTTTTTGGGGTTTTTTGTTTGTTTGTTTGTGGTTAACGTAGGATGGTTACAAAACTTTCCCAATAAATTATCTGCTGGCCTTTTTATATCCATGATGAAGGCGTTTTTAGATGCTGGCTTGAGTGTGCTGTGCTCCGGCTGGGACACCCGATCGCCTGGACCTAAAAATAAGTTGGAGGATTGGGACTTGGTTTTTCCCTTTTTAAAAAAAAATAAATACATATTAAAAAGTAGGATTCTGGAGTACTCAGCACAAGAAGGACATAGACCTGTTGGAGCAGATCCAGAAAGGCCACAGAAAGGATCAGAAGGCTGGAACCCCTCTGCTGTGGGGACAGGGTGAGAGAGTTGGAGTTGTTCAGTCTGGAGAAGGAAGGCTCCAGAGGACCTTCTCGTGGGCTTTCAGGATTTAAAGTGTCTGCTTAGAAAGATAGGGACAGACTTTTTGTCCGGGCCTGTTGTGGCAGGACAAGGGGTGATGGTGTGGCAGGACAAGAGAGATCTAGACTAGAGAGAAGGAAGACATTTTTTACCCTGAGGATGATGAGACATAGGCCCAAGCTATCCGGAGAAGCAGTAGATGTCCTTACTAACTGCAGAGGATTTGGACTAGATGACCTTTAAGGGTCTTTTCCAGTCCAAGCCATTCTGTGGTTCTGTTTGGCTCGAATAGGTTTCTTTTCATGTTTTTCTGTGGCTTGATCTCTTTCCTGATCAGTGCAAGGCTGGGAGTTTTTCCCCTCTGGTGAGAAGTTTAGGGTGATTATAGCAAAATTTTGAATCTTTTGACAAGAATGGATTTTATAATCATGTTGAAGAGTCCCTGAGGGCAGAGGTTGCTGACCCCAGAGATGTTGTTCCCCTTGTAGAGGAATAAGGATTTGTTGGCTTATTGCCCCAAGCAGCACCACAGAATCACAGAATGGTTTGGATTGGAAGGGAGCTTAAAGATCTTCTAGTTCCAACCCCCATGCTATGGGCAGGGAGGCCTTCCACTAGAACCAGTTGTTCCAAGCTCCATCCAACTTGGCCTTGAAGACTTCCAGGGATGGCACATCCACAACTTTCCTGAGCAGCCTGTTCCAGTGCCTCACCACAATGGCAATGAAGAATTTCTTCCTTGCATATCATCTGCATCTCCTTGTTTTCAGTCTGTAACTGTTACTTGGCAACACCTGAAGAGCAGGTGTCAACAGGATGGGGCCAATGTTTTTAGTGGTGCTCAGTGACAGGACAAGGGCGATGGGAAAAAACTGGAATCCAGGAAGTTCCATCTGAACAGGAGGAAAAAATTCTTCACTGTGAGGGTGCCATAGCCCTGGAGAAGGCTGCCCAGAGAGTTTGTAGAGTATTCTTCTATGGAGAGATTCCAAACCCACCTGGACATTGTGATCCTGGGCAATCTGCTTTGGGTGACCCTGCTTTAGCAGGAAGGTTGGACTCCACATCTCCAGAGGTCACTTCCCATCCCCACCATGCTGGAATTCTATGACCTTGGTCCTGATTTGTGCAGCAATGAGGTGCTGCTCTTGATGCTGAGGCCCTGTCCTCCTGCCCCATGGTCCCCAGGTGGATAAGAGACATTTAATAAGAGGAGGTCAAGCTGCTTGGTCCTGGATAAACTCAAGACTTTCATTTCTGTAGTTCTCCTTTGTCTGGAGTACTGTGCTTAAGCCTCCTGGCCCTGGACCTCTACTTAGTTACATAAAGCCCACACAGTGCTGGGGGGAGACCAAGAATGTTGTACCTACCTGTGTCATGATCCTTCTGCCTTCCCTCAGGAGATGGTGAGCTGCATTATAGAACGTGGCAGTGAAATTCAGGCTCCTGGGGACCCAGACTTGTTCACAGAGACCTTAAGACCTCCTTAAACCTTGAGTGCTGCTTCATATTTCTGCTGCAAGCAGAAAATAAGAGAAAGCTGATTTACAGGCCTGCTCTTATGGGTTAGGTGGGACAGGGCTTTTCTGCGCAACCTGAGGCAGGCAGAAAGTGCTGTAAAGCTAGGTCCTAGCTTGGGATGATTTTTATTTTGCTTTGAAACAAACCAGGCAGAAAGTAAAGCTGTCATGACTTTGTTTAGCTTGGAACCTGCTCTAGGATAACTTGTCACTGCTGAGGTCTGTCTCACAAAACCACAGAGGACTGCAAACCACTTTCTCCATTTCCCCCAGCGCATCTCACTTGCTGTCTCACAAGTGTCCAGCGCCAGTGTCTCACCAGCTAGCACCAACACTGGTGGATAGTTACTGCAAAGCACGTCAGTGTGCTGGCCTTTGTAGCAAAGTCACCTAGAGCAATGCTGGGCTTACCTCCTACCAGAAGCTGCTGCTCTGCTGCCCTTCTCACTGGCAGGGCTTCCTTGAATTATCCAAAAACTGTGTCTTTATTTCTTTGGAGTTCTTATCATTAACACGTTGCTGCCATTGCTGGGTTGAAGTCTCACACTGGGTTGAAGGATATTGAGGTGCTGGAGCATGCCCAAAGGACAGAGAAGCTGGTGGCATGTCAGAGTACAAGTCTCATGAGGAGTAGCTGAGGGAACTGGGGTTATTTCACTTGGAGGAAAGGAGGCTGAGGGGAGACCTAATTCTCTACAACTTCCTGAAGGGAAGTTGGAGCCAGACCAGAGTCAGTCTCTTCTCTCTAATAACAAGTGATAAGACAAGACAATGTGTCCTCAAGTTGCACCAGGAGAGGCTTAGGTTGGATATTAGAAGGAAATTCTTCATCGAAAGAGTTCCAAAACACTGGAACAGGCTCCCCAGGGACATTTGAATCCCTGTCCTCGGAGGTGTTTAAAAGAAATCAGAGATGTGGTGCTGAGAGACACGATTTAGCACCAACCTTGGCAAAATTAGATAGTGGTTGGACTCTATGATCTTAAAGGTCTTTCCCAATCAGATCGATTCTGTGTCCTCTGCTTCCACCATGAGTGCAGCTGGGAGTTCAGCTGCTATGAAAGCCTGACCTGCATTGTTGTCCAGTCTAATGAAAGACATCCCTGTATCTTGATGGCTCTCAGATGGGTCATGTGTTTTAAGATGATCTCACCCAGTGGCAATCATAAGCTTCTCTGAGAAGGAGGTGGCCATGATTCACTCAGAAATAGAAAGGACAGGCAAGCAAATGGGAAGTCCCTATTGACCAGGTCCTTGCAATTTAAAAGGGTTTTTACTACCTGTTCCAGTACACATTTGAAAATCATCTGCATTTACTCTTCCACACTCCAGTCAGATGGGTTTTAAGCCATTAAGGCCCATTGGGTCAATAACCACCATTTTCAAAAATCTATTAAACACTCATTTCCGTGGAAATAGAGCTTTTGTAATTGATCACAGCTACCCACTCCCATTAAAGCAAACCCCAAAAGCTATCAACTCCCCTAAGATGTAGAGCACTCAAACGCAGACTGCCAGGACAGACTTATCCCTGGGGGGAAGCTGATGGCCCATTATGCTTGAGCAACACAAGAATTGTCACATAAGCCAGGAAGTTTATGGGACTTGCATGGATTTGTCCTCCACACAGGGCTGGGGGGAGACCCCCTGGAGGGGTTCATGGGGTGAAGCAGTAGTGATAACATGAGCTCCAAGCCAGCCTCCTACAGGAGCTTTTTTGGGAAATGTTTGGCTTATTTTGTGTTAAATTCAAAGCCTTCAGAAACGCTTTGGTGGTTTAATAGAACCAAATGTTCCTTTAGGTCTGAAGTGCTGAGTTTGTGGGTCAGTTCTTGGTGGCACAGGGGTTTCCATATTGAATTATAAACAGCTATTACATGTATTTGAGGCTGTATGAAGAAAGCTGTTGGGAAGATGACCTTGCAAAGAGTAGATCCTGATCTCTCTCCTCTGGGAAGGAAGCCCACAGGGGCTTCTAGTGTGGTAGCAGACCCTAAAGCAGGCTGTGGAGGAGTGAATGTGGTGGGACTACAGATGTTCCCTGCAGGCTGCCCCTGGGTGAGAAATAGCACAAAAGATGGAAGGCTGGTGACCAGGGCCTTGACAGTGTAGGGTAGAAGAGGTAGAAAGAGTAGATGTCCTCACCACAGGATTGCTGCTTGTTCTTCCCATGCAAGAAAGTTAAGAGCTGTGCCAGTCTTAAAGTGCTGTGGAGCAAGCGACCCCGGTTTTGCCTACTGAGTGCTGCTGATGGAGAATTATAGCTCTGGCAGGTCCACCTCAGCAAATGAGTGAAAGGGCTGGAACTCACTGGTGTGGCTGTTGTCCCTTCTGAGGGCAGCCTCCAGTTTTCAGGGGATGTACTAAAGATGGAGGAACAGCAGCTCAGAGAAAAGGGGTCCTAGCCCTGGTTCCCGCATCTTGGTCCACCAGACCTCCACAGGAGGAAGCATTGTAATCCAGTTGTCCTTTCCCATTAGGACTTTGCTGCTTACCATCCCTGCCAGACAGCAACAACCCTCAGAATGAGGGCTGGCTGCTGGGGTCAGCATGAGCTGCTGTGTGCCCTTGGAGAAGAGGTCAGGTAGTCCCTGCCAAGACACAGGCCACACTTCCCTTGTTCATCTCCCTTCACACCTGCTTCAATCAGCTTCATTACAGCCCTCTGCTCTCTCCTGCAACCCTGGGTTTCTCTCCACTGTGTGTGCCTGATCCTGACCTAGCACTCCTCCTTTTGGTGCTCTGTCACCTCTCCAATCCCTTTCTTGCAGCCTGTGCTATGGGGCCATGACTTGATGCCTCCTACCTATGAGACCACTGCCTAAAGATGCCACTCTCTCTCCAGCAAGGTGATGTTGGATGGTGTTTGTGATGGGAATGGAGGAGGAAACGTGGTGAATTGGTCCTC
Source organism: Semnornis frantzii (assembly GCA_013399775.1). Taxonomy (NCBI): domain Eukaryota; kingdom Metazoa; phylum Chordata; class Aves; order Piciformes; family Ramphastidae; genus Semnornis; species Semnornis frantzii. The sequence continues at coordinate 184,757 of VWYK01085519.1, read as the reverse complement.
TCCTTCTTAAGGAAATTTAATTTGAGGCAGGCAAAGGAGTACATGTGGGTTCCTGTCCCTGGGAAGAACGTAGATCTCTATTTTTAGAGCAAGTGTTGTGGGGCTTTGTCTCTAGTTCATACTGCATTGTCTTCTCTGTCAGGCACTCGAGCCACTTGACCTTTTGGGATTGGTGGTGGTTGGTCTTGGTGAATTCCTCACGGAGGCCTTTCTACCTGAAAGTCAGTTGAAATTTGCAGGTGCATCTAAGGTCTGTCAGAGAGGACAGCCAGATCAGTCTCATTAAGATCTTTGTTCACCTCTATAGACATCACTACATCTACCATATTCATAGAATCACAGAATGGTTTGGATTGGAAGGCACCTTGAAAGGTCATCCAGTCCAAACTGCCTGCAGTGAGCAGGGGTATCTGCAACTAGAGCAGATTGGTTGGGGCCGCAGCCAACCTGACCTGAAATGGTTCCAAGGATGGGGCACCTTCTGCTTCTCTGGGCAATCTGGACCAGTGTCTCACCACCCTTAGTATTAAAAATGTCTTCCTTCCCTCTAATCTAAATCTCCCTCTTTTAGTTTAAACCCATCACCCCTTGTCCTGCCACAACAGGCCCTGCTAAGATGTTAGTCCCCAGCTTTCTGATTAGCCCCTTTAAAATACCGAAAGGCCACAAGAAGGTCACCTGAAGCTTTCTCTTCTTCAGGCTGAACAACCCCAGCTCTCTCACCCTCTCTTCACACCAGAGGGCTTCCAGCCCTCACATCATTTCTGTGGCCTCCTTTGGTCCTGCTTCAACAGGTCCATGCCAAGTCATGTGCCAAGAACTCCAGAGCTGGAGCTTCAGCTCCACCTTCCCTACTCAGCAGATCTGTTCCTTCTGCTGCTTTTTTTGTTGTTTTGTTTTGGTTTGTTTGTTTGCTTTTCTTTCTAAAAGAGTCTTTTGTGTTTTGTTTTCACTGGAGTCAACTGGATTTCAGGGAATTCCCATTTCACTCCTGTCTCCCCAGCATTTCAACTGCAGTGGTGTCTGCTGGTCAGTCCTGGTTTTTCCATCCTTAATTCAAGCTTTTATCCCTCCATGCAAGTCAGTCTGAAGCAGCTCATTATGAGCTGGCCAAGTTTTCTTTCTCTCATCAACTCTTCCATAATTTCTACGCTGCTTACCAAACCAAGGTCTAAAATAACCTCTGCCTTTGGCTGGTGCAGTGATGATTTAGGGGATAACTTCTTAGCCAACACTTCCAGGAACAGCTAGACCATGCCATTGTTAGCAGCAGTTATTCTTCAGCCTATCTAAGGGCAAAATGCCCTGCAGGACTTTCTGGTCTAACACCACTGTTATTGTCTTTGTTGCCCAAATCTGACCTCAAGAAGTTGTGCACCATCATCCGATGTAACAGAGCTTGCCTGCTGTGTGTGCTAGTCTTCTGCAGCCTTCTCGGTCTCTTTGCCCCGTCAAAAAGATCACAGCCTTGAACACAGCTTGTCTGTTTTATCCCATCTGTAGCTTTGCCAGTGCAAGTCTGACCCTGTAGCACCTGCTACTGCTTCCATCCCGAAGCCATATCCACCTCTCACATGGAGACTAAAGGTTATCTGCAAATCCAGCAGGAATTGCTCATGCATAAGGGAAATCCCTGGTCTTGAAGGCCCTTATGTAGGAGTGGTTTAACCTATCGTTCTCTTTGACATCTCGACACTCAACCACTCATTAAACTGTCTCTTAAGTGGTGCTGCCAGTGATGGCTGCTTCCTGGGCTGTTTTACTGATACTGTCAGTGCCTGAAAGGTGGATTTTTCTACACAAGTCCAAAAGTATGTGAATGCCCTCATTCTAAATGCTCTTTGGCTGGTGTTCAACACTCAGTGAAGCTGATGAGAGACTCAGAGAATCATGGAATGGTAGGTGTTTGGAAGGGACTTCCACGGACCATCGAGTCCAACCACCCTGCCAAAGCGGGATCACCTGGGGCAGGTCACACAGGATCAGATCCAGATGGGTTTGTTCCAGCGCTGTTGAGCATTCTGCAATTGCAGGGCAATGTCTGGCTGTTCCTCAACCTCCCCTTCACCTCTTGCATGTGTTTTGTATCTGGCTGTATTACCAAAACCTGTTCAAATGAGAGCCATTTGGATGTTACTGCCTTGTCATGATGCTGGCAGTGATGTTTGTGACATACCAGCACAGTGCTGGACTGGAGTCAGAGCTCCTAGACAATAGTCATGAGGGATGGAAGTAGTCTGAAGTACAGAAGAACTTTAGCTTTTGACTAAAACTACACCATCTTCACCCAGCTACATTAGAGGCAGAAATTTCAGGGCAGGTAAACTTAGTGTGTGAGGCAGTTGCAGTTACGAGAACCACCATCACTCTACTCTGAAGGCAGGCCAAGCACCTAGCCTGTCTTGGTTTCTGTGGTGTTCCAGGATGGTACCATGTCCTGTTTATGCTGCAGTAGTGGTCTTCATCTGCAGCAAGGCAGAAGGCATTGGAATAAGTTACCCAGAGATCTGGTGGAGTGAGCATCCCTAAAGGCACTTGAGAAAAGTGTGGGCATGATACTTCAAGACATAGTTTAATGGCCATGGCAGTCTTAGGTTGACAGTTGAATTTGATCTTAGAGGTCTTTTCCAACCAAAACAATTCTATGATTTTAAGGAAGGCAAGGCTGAGCATCATCTGGGAACAGGGATGAGGAGTCACATATTGTAGGAAGGACTGTTCGTATATGCAAGATGAGACACACCCCCACCCCACCTCCCCAGACAGTCACCATGAAGAGAAGTCTTTTGGTATGGCTAAAGCAGATGATGTTTGCTTTGGCTCACCATTTGAAGGAGAATCTTTCTTCATTGATGATTAGAGTCTGCTTTCTGAAAATATTCATGCCACTAGATTCAGCACCTGTCTTCGTGGATTGAGTTACGGCCCTTGGGCTTTGGGCTGGTGGCTCAGAACAAGGCTGTTGTGTGTTGCTTTAACCCTTTGCAGCCCTGACAGAATGTCTTGTCTGCACATCAAAAATGTTAGTGGCAGGCTGGTGCTCCTTCCTGGCAAGTCTGGGGGATTTCTCCTTTGTCAAGTAGGGCATTGGTTAAAAAGGGAGCCTCGTTGCTTGGCGGGTAGTAGGAAAGCAGGAAGAAAAATTTACTTGTGGAGGGTGAAGGACATGAAAGCAGAACCAGGAATCCCCTGTGACTTCATTAGGCTGTATGGTTAACTAGAGCTGGCTGGATCTCAAGTATTTTCCAGCTATCCATGAAGGGCACTTGGACAACTTCCACCCAACCTCACTCTCACATCCCCTCTGAAATGTCTACAGGGAAAAGACTCCTGTTTTTAAATTGCAGAGGAATTCCTGTGGCATTACACACTGCATCCTTTGCAGCACCTAGAGAATTTGGTTTGCTTTGCAGTGCTGCATGGGGCAGTGCTGGCCTTGCCTTTCATTCAGAAGTGCCACCTTTTACCTTTCAGTGGTGACGGCCACGTTATGGCCCCAGGACTTCCTGTTATGACACAGCAGTCACCAAAAAGTGCTGCTTTTGCTTCTCATCTCCCACCCTACACTACATCAAGCTTGTGTTACAGCTTGATTGTCAATCAGAGATCCTCTCTTCTCTATCACCTGTGCACCAGCAGTGCTCCTGTTGTTACTGCCAGAAATTGCTGCCTGGAAGAACAGCAACAGCTCTGTCTCTCCAGAGTGCATCGAGTTGTCTCCTTTGGCCAGCCCAGGCCAGAATGTGGCTTATATTTACAAGTACCAAAATGCTGTCTGTCCCAGATACTAGGACAAAATCATCATCCAAGGAGGAGCATGAGAAAGGGATGTGAGGGTCCTCCAGGGGAGCCTNGGGAGGCGTGGATCACTAGTAGAGTGTTATTTTTTTTTTTTTTTTTTTTTTTTTTCCCCCACATGAACAAAAAGGAATCTTTGGGTCTTTATACCTTAGTATGGTAAGGTCTAGGGCAGTTTTCTATGCAAAACCAGTTATTTGATGGCTTTCCCATTTTATGTGATGGGAAGAATAAGAAGCAGGACTCTGAGAAGAGGTGAATGATTATAGAATGCAAGTTGGAAGATGAGAAATTTGGATTAGATGTTAGGAATTTTCTTTAAGGTGGTTACATACCAGAATATGTTGACCTGAGAAACTGTCAGGTCAACATATTCTGGCCTTGAGCAACTTACTTAACTAGACCTGTTTAAAACAGGGGACCTATGGAGGTTCTTTCCATCTGCAGTTATGAGTCTGATTCCACTATTCTGTGGAGACAGTGTCTCTGTCTTCTTTCCCTTTCTAGATAGTCTGAAATGTCACATGACGATAGCACACCATTAAGCCTCGTATAGAGCCATGTGCTCCTGACCCAGTATCAGGACCACACAAGCACCAGTGAAGCTCCATTGTGCTACCATAGAGCAACACAAGCTTTAGGCTTCTTCCCCAGCTTGCTTTCTGCCAACCATGAGATCCATAAGTAAACCAGTACATGGTGTGGTACCTAGCCTACCTCTGAGTGAGATTATCAACTAATGTCATTCAGCAGAACTTTAAGTGGATAGCATCCCAGGTCAGAACCATCATGGGGGTCCTCCTATCTGACTTATTCCCTCAAATGCCATAATTTCAGATGGCGTTGATGCCCAAGCTCATTTCTAATAATGGCAGTCTACAACACTCCCACTCCTAATCTCTCTGTATGCTTACCTATGGCCTTCTTGCACATTCCACTCTTCTAGGATTGCAAATACTCCCCAGGTCAAGGTGGTATTATCATGCAGCTAGTTGTTCACCAGTGAGTTCTTGATGCTCTTTGAAAAGCATTTGCTTTGAATCTGGAAAACCTGATTTCTCTCTTCCTTCTCTCTTCTCTCCTCTGTCCTATTCTTTGGAGTAATTTTCTTTTTCTTCTTTTTTTTTTTTTTCTTCTTAACTGGTATCTGTGCCTTCATGCATCCTTCTGGTCTTCCTCATGTTTATGTGTTGGCTTCCAGTGCCCACCCTGCTATAAATGCCACATCAGATTTGGAATATTCTGGTCTTGTAGGAGTTGAGAAGCTATTTGGGAGAGCCAAGGAGAGGGCTGTCATTCAGGCTGTTTGTTGAGACCAAAGGCCCCTGGGAAAATCTCAGAAAGAGGAGAGCATGACCTTGGCAGTAAGCAACAGGCAACGACGCCAGTTAGATACTCCTTGTCTAAGCTAAGGATGCCAGTGGGAAATGTGGATTGAGGGCAGTTGGAGTTGCCCATTCCAGAGTTGTTTTGGTCTTGGTCGTGTCTTTAGGGACACAATCAGGAGGATATTTGTGTTTTCCATGCCATAGTGGGTGAAATCTGTGTCTTCTCCTCCATCCATCTGAGCATCTCTCAGTGTTGGAATAGTTCCTTCTGCCTCGATGTGGCCCTGAACCATCCAAATCTCTCAATGGAGGAAATTGCAGTTATTTATAATTAAGGGTTGACCAAAAAAAAAAAAAGTTGCTAACATCAAGGGAATGGCAGGAGACAGCCAAAAAAACAAACATCATGTCTCCAGAAGAGGGGTGGCAGGAATATCCCTCTGAATAGGGCTGACATCAGCTCTCGGAATTTGGACAGCGTGAAAGGCTTTGGGGATAGTTTTCCAAGATATCATAGGTCAAGAATCAACATTATTTTTAAGTTTGTGTCCCCCGAGCCACTTTGGTGCGTGAAGGAGACTCTGTCTCCCCCTCCCCCCTCCTTTACTCTCTATTTCTATGAATTTTTTGCTTCTCTTCCTTCCGACTCATGCCACAAATATGTCCTTCAGGTTTATTTATTCTTCTGCCTATCTATTCCTCCCAGCCTGCTCCCGTCTTGGTTGGGTTGAAGGGATGGCGTCAGCTTGGCGCGTGTCTGGGATGCTCAGGCGAGACATCACAGAGAGGAGATCATGTTCTCCTAATTTGCCGTTTCCGGTTGGGAGAGTTTTCTCTCCACAAGTTGATGTGGCTGGGGAAAGTGTTCTGGGAATGCTGCTTTGTGGTGGGAGATCTCAGGGCCTGGCGAAGACAAGTTGGTCATCTCATCTCACCATTAAATGCTGCCATAGAGTCCAGCCAAGATTCTCTGAAGTGACTTGAAGTGTGGAAGCTGCTTTGTCATGGGGAAGGTGGGTGAGACTTCTCCAGCCCAAGGTGGCCTCTTGGGGCTGACTGGTAGAGGAGAGGTAGGCGGCAGATCCTGGTTATCTGACACCTCCCAAGCCAGCAATGGCTTCTGAAATGTTCTGCTATTTCATTTTCAGGGAAGTAGCCACCCTTGGTTTTACTGACCTCTACTCCCCATGCCATGGTGCTTTAGTCTACCTCTGGAATCCTCTTCCTCTATTTTTTTTCTGCTTTTTTTCTCTTTCTCTTCCATTTGCTGTAGCAACCTCTGTCTTTCTAAATAAACCTGTTGGTATAAGGACTTGACTAGGGACCTTGCCATCTCAAACAGGGCATTTGCACATCTCTCATTGGTTTTCCTTCTCACTTCACATCTCAGATGAGACCATGCCTTTTTCCCCGTGCTCAGCTTTTTGTCCTTCCTTCCTTCCATAGCTCAATGCGTTGAGGAATGCACTAACAGGCACCACTTTTACAGAAGCCACTTGTTCCAATATCTCTTCTGTGCCTTCATGGCTGGTCCAGTGTAAAGAAACTATTGCATTCTCATCACAATCTCTCTGTGCAGCTCCAAGATGCCAATTGCTCCTGGAAGCATGGGAATAAGTGAAATGCTTTCCACCACCTTAATGTTGCTGTTGGCTTTCTGCTGCAGGTTTAGTCACTCTTATGACATATTTCCACACTGGTGCATTTCCATCATCATTCCACAGTGCTGTATTTGAAGCCTCTCCATGACTTTTTTTTCCCTGCTTGGCATCTCTTAAATTAATGGCTTCACAAAGAGAAGGTCAAGATCCTCCGGCTTTGAAGACTTAGAGATAAGTCTTAGAGGCTTAAAGACAACGTCTTCTAGGGCTACCTGTCCTAGCCCTGTCTCAGCCCGTGAGGTTAATGGCACTGGTGGTGGAAATGGCAGTTACTTGATTTAAAACAGTATCTAACACTTGCAGCACAGCCCAAGACCCTCCAATCCCATTATTATTATTATTGGAATTACTATTGTTATCTAGATCCTGATCAGTTTGCAGAGCTGAGGACATGAACCCCCTAAAGATCGGTGCTGGGCCTGTTGATGTACCAGTGAATGGAATACAGACTTCTGACCTGTGCAGAAACAGTCGTACACAGGAGAGTGAAGCCTGAATTTCCTGACTGCTGTTTTCTTTCTTAAAGTGCAGAGAGAAGTGCTACATGGTGAGGATCATTTCGGGGACATCTAGATGTACCTGCTGGTGTTACTCCTCTGCTTCAATGTCTGTTGCATACCCACCTCTTCCAGCACATTTTCTTCCCATGCCCTTTAGACATCCCAGACCTCCTCTCAGAGAGGATTCAGGTCCTGTGCAGAGAGATGCATTCATATGAAGGAGACCCTGCTGTTGTCTCAGTGACAGGGGGACCCAGGTAGCACTCTTCTCTTTTGAAGAGAGCTGGACGAGAGATTTGTTTGACACTTTTTGAGATCCAAGACACCTTTTGCTCATACTCTTCCTTATACAACACACAGGGATGGGGGTGAGGAAGCATGTTTGTTGATGTGTCTGTGCAGGAACCCCTTGTTCTTGCCATGCACTGCCACCTCTGGCATACTGATTGTCCTAGAGAAAAGGGTGGACTGGAGTGGAGAAGGGTGGAGAAGACTTCTTGGCCCCAACTGGCAAAACCTTTCTGCTCCCCAAAATAAGGTCTGGTATCCACTCCTGTCTTGCCATGTATTAGAGATGACAACTGAAAAGCCTTGTTGGAACCAGTTAGAGTTCTGTATTCTTTTATCTCTCCTCACATCTTGAGGAAAAAATAATTTCTTACCCTATCCCTCCCTCAAATTCTATTTTTCTGATGCCAAACCTTTTCTCTTTTCCCTAGCAAAGCTGATTTCTGCATTTCCTTTCTTCTCATTGTTTCCCCTTCCATTTTGTCTCCTTCTATCCTGTTCTTTGGGGTCTCTCCAGTCCCCATTATTAGAAAACCATAACTGAGAGTAGAACTTGCCACCAAAGCTGATGTTATTAGCAGAACTTCTTCAGATTTGCATTACTGTCTCCCACCCAAACTCCTAGCAGAACTTCCACCTAACAGAGCAGAATTCGTAGCACCATGGGGTACCCTGTTGGAACTTGATCAGTTTTACCACACTTCATCACTCACAAGCACTCTTGGTTTTGGAGATTCAGGGGATGGGATCTCCAGATCTGCTGCACTCTTTCTAGTGTAGCTACAGGTGGCTCCAGCTTTTCCTCTTTGCTCTAGTGAAGTCTCTGCTCACTATCTCATTTCCCTTGTCCTTGCAGGGCGTACATGAGTGTGAAGGAGCTGAAGGAGGCACTGCAGCTGAACAGCACTCACTTCCTCAACGTTTACTTTGCCAGCTCGGTGAGGGAAGAGTTGGCTGGCGCTGCCACTTGGCCATGGGATAAAGAGGCCCTTAGTCACCTGGGTAAGTAAGTGAGCCCAGTCATGGGGCCATTGGGTTTCCTCTCTTGGTTGACTTGACAAAAAGAGACAGACACGATTAGGCTCAGTGCTGAGGGTGTTTAATAAGAGGGTCATGGTGACAACTTTGGTTGTACCAACAGCAGCTGCAGTAAGGAGTGGAGCTGCCTGTTCCCGTGTCCATGTGGATAATGTGGTGGGGTTACATCCTGAGAAGGCACTTGCGGGTTGTTGAGAGAAACTTTTAATGGTAAAGGCAGTGGGACAGAGAACTTTGCAGGTTCACCATTAGTGCATGCTCTAGAGAGGGGTGTAGACTTGGCTTCTCTGGGACCTTCTATGTCTGTCTTCCAGGATTCTGGGAATGGTGAATTTACTGTGACGGTTTGGGAGTTTCCCCGCTCCCCCCACACTTGTAAAATGACCCAAACTAGAACTCAGCCGGGCTGGAAGTTGAGAGATGAAGCTATATTTACGGCTCAGCACAATATACAAGCAGATATATACACTATATACAGGAATAGTTACAGAAATATACAAGTTTAAGGTAATACAGACACACAACACCCCTCCCAGAAATCAGAGACCCCAGGAGGGGCTCCCAACCACCCTTCCACCTTCTCCCCACCCCTACACCTTACCCCAAGGTTTTGGAGAATCAGCTGGAGGGGGAGATTAGAAGAAAAGTGGTTAATGGAGTTATTCAGCAGAGAGGAGAAGCCAGAGCTGCTAGAGAACCCAAGAAGCCGTGCCCCATGACCCACAGACTGCCTGCTCGAGAGACTCTTATCTTTTTTTGGTTTCGGGTTCCTTTTCTAAACATCTCTGCAAACCTATGAGTGAAGTAGACATCACCATTGTTTTCCTTCACAGCCTATAGTATAATTTTCTCTATTAAAATATTCCAATTAGCTCAAACCAGCACACTTCCCTTTGCAGAGTGTTTAGTAACCAACAGATAAACCAGGAATGCTGGTGATTTCAGAGCTGAGACTCCAGAACTGAATGACTCCAGAGCTGACCAGGCAGGGAGCGCTGGCCACTTCCAAATCCAGCTGCAGATGTGAGGGTGACTATTAGATTAAACCATGGTTTTATACCTTGGCTTGCTGCCTGCCAGAGGCAAAATTCTCTTTGGCTTCAGCAAATTCCAGGCAGACCCTTAAGGTCATCAGCCCTGGCAGGCTGCAAAAAAGTCAAAGTGGCAACTGTTTCACTAGAAGGTAAATGTATTGTGTCTTCTCCTGTTTCTGCTGCCTCTTTTTTCCTGCCTCTGCCTCCACCTCTTCAATGTCCGAGTTTTCTGGCAAAGCCCTTTCCACTTTGCAGTCAAAACATCTAAAGTGTTTCTCAATAAGTAACTGGAAATAATTACTCCTGACACCTGCATGGCAGAACTGGGCCTTCTGCTTTTACAAGTGCGTGATCCTCAAACCTTGAAAGCTTTAGGCTGCCACTGAAGACCTGTTTTAAAGTCCTTTTTTGCCAGTTTCCCTCCCTCAATGAGTTTCAGGCCTGTTATTTCAATAGTGTGTTGCCACAGTCACTTGTTGAGGAAGGCAAATCTCCATGAAATTTATTCCTTCAGCTACCAAAAATCACTTCCAAGACCCAGCTTGACAATCATCTTGCTACAGCAAGTGCTTAAGCCATGCATGTTCTCTTCAGACCCCTCCCAATGGCTCTCAAGGAGTTGTACAGAAGGGTAATTGGGGTGACTGGTTGCAGCAAAAGCTTGCATTTAGCTCTGGACTCAGAACTTGTGTCCAACCAGGGACACAAGAGGTGGCACCATCTGGAAATACTGGGTCAGGGTTTTACACAGAGGTTCAGAGGCAAAGAGGTGTTGTCTTGGCTCTGGTGCCAGAACTGTGAATGAAGCCGGATCTAAACTTCTTTGAGGCTCTGGCACAGACTGAAATTACTTTGGTTAAAGACTGTCCTTAGATTTAATGAGCAGGGGAGGGCAGGTGGCAGACTCTGATCTCTGGAAACAGGAAAGCCCACCACATCATTGAGTGTTTTCTACCATGCACAATGTATATTATTGTCCAGCACAGAAGAGTCTTAGGATTGTGCCCTTGTGCCCAAGAAGGCCAATGGTATCCTGGGGTGTATTAGAAGGGCTATGTTTAGTGGGTCAAGAGACGTTCTCCTTCCCCTCCTTCCCCTTGGCGAGGCCACATCTGGAATATTGTGTCCAGTTCTGGACCCCTCAGTTCAAGAAGGACCTCAGGGAACTGCTTGAAAGAGTCCAGCTCAGAGCCACAAAGATGAGATGTTCTACTCCCTTCATCCCTTATGAGGCAAGGCTGAGGGAGCTGGGACTCTTTAGCTTGGAGAGGAGGAGACTTGAGGGGTGACCTCACCCATGTTTATAAAGATATAAAAATATGGAGGCCACCACACAAGTCCTGCTCCACTCATGCTGCTGCCTGCCACACTGATTTTCCCTACAGACCCTCTCACGCTTTGGTTCTCCTCCTGAGTTGAAATGGCTTCTTGAGTCTGACTTCTCCAAGAAGCCAAACTGCTTCATGGCTCCAGAGTCTGTTGGTCAGATTTTGATCTGTTTTTCTCTCTGAACTGGACATTTTCAAGAGAAGTGTCATAAGACTCTTACTCTCAAACTGCCTTCCCTTCTTCTGTTTTAACACTTCCTATCAACCCAGTGCTCACTGAACTTACTGTTCTCTATCAGTTCTTCTCTAGATGCTTTGGTTTTTTTTCTTAATTTGCCATTTGGACTCTGAACTCCTTAGAAACCATTCTTTCATGGCCCTTAAATGTCTTTTCAAGAAAGTCATAGAATGGTAAAGTTGGAAGGGACCTCAAGGATCACCTAGTTCCAACCCCCTGCCATAGGCAGGGATACCTCCCAGTAGTACAGGTCACTCAAGGCCTCATCCAACCTGGCCTTGAACACCTCCAGGGAGGGAGCAGCCACAACCTCCTTGGGCAACTTGTTCCAGTGTCTCACCACCCTCACTGGAAAGAACTTCCTCCTAACCTCCAGTCAAATCTCCTCTCTGCCAGTTTAAACCCATTGCCCCTTGTCCTGTCATTGCAGGACCTTGTCAATAGTCCCTCCCCAGCCTTCCTGTAGGCCCCCTTCAGATACTGGAAGGCTACTACAAGGTCTCCTGGAAACCTTCTCTTCTCCAGGCTGAAGAGCCCCAACTCTTCCCCTCTATGAGGGAAGAGCCTCAACTCTCTCGACCTGTCCTCATAGGAGAGCTGCTCCAGCCCTCTGATCATCTTCCTGGCCCTCCTCTGGACCTGCTCCAACAGTTCCATGTCCTTCCTGTGCTGGGGGCTCCAGAACTGTACACAGTACTCCAGATGGGGTCTGATGAGAGCTGAGTAAAAGGGGAGAATCACCTCCCTTGCCCTGCTGACCACGCTGTTCTTGATGCAGACTGTCCTCCTCATCCTTCTGCTGGTGTCTTCATCTTCTGGAAATCTTCAGTGAATTTTTTTTTTTTCCATTCCTTTCTCTTAATCTCTACTTGTTTTGGGCTACCAGAAATCCAGTGACCATTCCTGTACTGATGACTTACAGACCTATTGGTCTCCTAATATCCAAACTGAACCTCCCCTGGCACAACTTGAGGCCATTTCATTTTGTCCTGTCACCTGGTGCATGCAAGCAGAGGCTGATCTCCACCTTGCTTCAACCTCCTCTTAGTTAAAATGATGCTTCTGTAGGAAGTATTTCAGCTGCTGTGGAGCTCCTAGACAAAGACAACTTACTGCCAGCTAGCAGTAGAGATGAAAGGTCTTAGGTCTGTTTGCACGGCTCCCTCTAACCATACTGTCTCAGTCTTTCCACCATCATCACAGAGAGTCCCCCTCAAATTCAGAGTTCTTACTTGGAATCTGGAATTAATTTTATGAAAACTTAAATCTTCAGCTCCTCGTGTTTTGTAATTAAAGAACTCCTGTCCTGTAAAAACCTCTTAGCTTTCCACAGTGGAAAACCTTGCCTCCAAAACCCCTGCCCATGTCATAATACAGAAGCTTAAACTTCATGTGTAAGCACATGTGAACTGTATGTGTATAAACATGGAGGAAAGGCAAGGGAATTGTTAATATTTGGTGTTATAAATACTTTCTGCAGTTATATAAGCTGAGGCCAGCTCATATATCTGGCTGAGGTCAGTGGATCCTGAAGGAGGGCCAGCCGTTCCATCAAAGGTACCTTAAGCAATGGCCATCTTCCTGTCTGACTAACCCTCAGGCGTTTGTTCCATTAATTGCTGTGAGTCAGTGTTTGGGGCAGACTGGCCCTGTCACACAGGTTCAGCTTTGTGGTTTGCTGCTTAAAGATCCCACGCCTGCTTCAACGTGTGGCCTCTTCGACAGCCCTCACCCGGGAACAAGTTGATTTCTTGGGGGCTGGCTTGGACCGGTGTTCGACAGTGCTGTTGTTGACCATGGATAAAGGCAGGGCAATATTCCAGGACTAGGAGATTCCAAGGGATATGTGAGTGAGGATGAAATGGAGTCCACACTGCTTGCTCTCTGGAGATATTCAAGGTGGGGCTCAACAGGACTCTGGGCAACCTGATCTAGTTGAGGATGACCCTGCTTACTGCAGGGAGGGTTGGACTAGATGACTGTTAGAGGTCCCTTCCCACCCAAGCCATTCTATGATTCTAATCATCAACTGTACTGTTGGACTGCATACTTGTTGGTGCTTGAGCAGCTCAGCAGAGCTGAGATTTGACCTTGGGGATATTGTCAGCTCTGCAGCCCTAGCTGGTAGATCTGGTCTTGAGAGAAAGGATGTGAGGCCAGACATGAATATTTCCAAGTGCCTGGTTTTGGTTAGCTGAGCAAGTCCAGAGAAGGCTCTGGTTCACCTGCCTTGGAGTGCTGGACTTGATGTCACAAAGATGTGACACTGGAATTTTTATCTTGGCTGTGTAAATGCTGACCTCGGGGGCCTCCTTGGGCAAGTTATCAGGCAAGAAGGGGAAAGTGCCCTTAAAAGCCCAGTCTACCCCATCTCTCAGGGCAGAAGGAGGCAGAGGTGAGGTGGCCTGATCTGCAGAGAAGGGAGAGGAGAAGCTGGTCTTGCTGGGATGTTTTGAACAGTTTCACATTTTGCCTTCACTGCCAGGACCCTGCAGAGGGGAAATACAACTTCCTGGTATAAATCTGGGAGCTCTCCCAGCTCATTGGGGAGGTGTGGGGACAGGGAATGGAGGGATGGGGATGTTCTGGAAGGCACACATTCTCATGCTATTTCTAATCCTGACATCTAATTAGCTGTGGAAAAAAAAAGAGAAAAAAAAAAAGATAAAAAGAACAACTTTCCTGTGGAGCGTGGGGAAGGAGTGGGATAGGGGAATCCAGTAGAGAAGAGGGGTAGGGACAGGGTATCTCAGCCTTGGCACCCTCCCCTCTAACAGTTTTGTCCCTCCCTGGACTGGAATCCCATGTATTCCTCCTCGTGGGAAGAGCACTGGGTTTCTGCTGGAAGGAGGGCTGTCGGGTGGCAGGGCCTCCCATGCCCCTGCTGCTCAGCCCCGTTCCTTGTGGTTAGTGCCGTGGGACGCACGCGGGTCTTGCACAGCTCACTCCTTTCTTAGTGAGGACTCTTCTTTCTCTCTGCACATTCCTCCTCCCAGACCTTTGGGCAGGCAGCCCCCTGCCTCGTTCAGACTGGGGTTTGGCTGCAGAGATGCCTTTTCTTTCTCCTCTCTCATGCCCTGTTTTGATTAAAATGAGAAACAGCTCTTTTTTTTTTTTTTTTTCCCCCCTATGTGCCCCCTGGCTTCTCTGTCAATGAGATGTCCTTTGCTACCTACAGCATTTACTACGCTGTTCATTGAGAGCAGGGTGGCTTGCAGAAGCCTAATGACTGACAGTACACAACGTGAAGATGCCCAAAGTTTGTTGATGTTTTTCAACCTCTGCACCTTCTTGTGACCCAGCTTGTGTAACTAAAGGGTCAAGAGCTGACTGGTGGGGTGCAGAGTCCTCCATGCTCTGGTGTTTTACAGCTGGGGATAAAGGGAATGTAGCTACTTCGTGACGCGCCCTTTGCCTCAAGCCAAGCTGCCGTGGGAATGAGATCCACACGCTGTGGGGAGGAAGAACAAGAATCATGAAGTTTTAGCTGAGAAACGATGCCACTTGACAGGTCAGTGGTATCCTTCAGCCCTTCCATGAACCACACATGCAGATCTTTCACAGAAGATTGCAGCCTCTTGTGACCTTCTTGGGCTTGAGGGAGTTACTCAGGGGCATCTCTGAAGGCCGCTTTCCCACACCCAACACATTATTCACACATGGCTCTACCAGAAAAGTCACAGACCTGTAGTGTCCTGCCAGGAGCAGGGTGAGCTGAAGAAAGCCCTCTCTTGGAAGGAATGCCCTCTACTTGAGGATGTGAGGTAGTCCCAGCAGCACACGGAACTGATCCAGGAGCAGATTTCAAGCAGTCTATGCTGTGGCTGGAGACAGGATCATACAGTGGTCCTCTGCCAAATGTAACTTTGCTGGCAGGGGCAGCAATCAGCAGCAGAGTTGCAGTAGCACAGGCCCTGCTGTGAGGTAGTTGGCACGGCCAATTCTCCAGGGCCCTACAAAGGAGGGAGCAAGTTGTGCCAGAGCCAACTATTCACCGTGCTGCCATCCAAGCTGTCTAGGTTACAAGCAGTTGAGTTTAAAAAGCCTCCTCTGCCATGGAGGTATTGCCTGGAGTCAACATGGGCACATGCCCCTTGTCTTCCTGGTGCTCCCCAGCCCTTGCTCCTCTACCCTAAGGCACCGTGTGGAAAAGTGGATGAGGACATGAGAAAAGAAAAATGGAGGAAATGGCCAACGAAAAGCCTCAAAGAAGGGAAGAAAATGCACTTTCCACAGAGATTTTCATCTGGGCAAAATAAAAGGCTAGAGAAGATGGGTGAGTTGTTTTCCTGAGCATCCTCTTGTAGACAATTTCCCAGCAGGTGTGGTACATTGCTGTCAGTAAGGATGTGCCTCCCAGGCCAGGAGTTGGAGATGCTGGCAGAGTGCAAGGGGAAGTGTCTGCTCCACCTACTTTCATCACTATCATTGATCCTTGCTCTTCCTGTCACAGGTGGGGAGGCAGGCTGGAGACGAAGAGCACCTTGTCCTGCAGTCAAAGGGCAATTTATGGCAGGATCAGCACAGGTCCTATCCAGCTGCTGCTGTCAGTGTGAGATGGCATCTCTGGGAAGTTTCTGGGGCACTTAGTCTGCACCCATGGTTCAGCATCTTTGGCAGCTGAACCTGCACCACACTGACTTGGAGATGAGTGTCACACTGTGCCCTCTTGAGTCAGGGTGCCCCAGTGCAGTAGGACTGTGATAGATGGGGAGGTTCTTGCTTGGTTCACTTGGTGCACCTGGCCCACATGTAAACTCCGCTGAAGAGGAGGAAGGGACCTTCAGAAGCTGTGCTTTGGGAAATGTCTCTCTGAAGTGCACAGTGAATTAAGGTCAGGTTTGTGGTAGAAACTAAGTGGATTGCCACAGCACCTGGGAGTTTGGTTGTTCCTTAAAGTCTGCTCTGGAGGATGAAGCAATGGATCATTGATGCCTTCTCAGCAGGAGCCAGAAGCAGAACATTTGAATATTCATACGGACTTGTGCAGCAAGTGGTTTCTAGTTGGCACAACCAAATGTGTCAGGACTTTACTAGGCATCTCATTGTTCTGTTCTGCCATGGGAGCTGACGTGCTTTAGCTACCTGTCTAGGCTAGGGAAGGTATTCTGCTTTCTAGTTCTAAAGATCATCCCTGTAAACTTGCAGCACAACTTAGTTTGGTGCCTTGGCTCTGAAATTCATCTGGAGATATAAGGGTGAACCAAAGGAGACACTGAACTATAAACACCTGAAATGGTACCTGAAATGATTGAAGATTCTGGGGGTAGTGGTGTGATCAGAAAGGGAAGAAAAGCTACACACCCCTTCCATTCCAAGAGGACAGTGTAGCCACCCCATCCTACATCCGTCTTCAGATCTCCATCTAGTACTTAATTTATGACCTGTGGAAGCACAATGAGAGGAGTTTCTTCTAGCACAGGTGGGTAACAGTAGCTGCCCACTGTCTCCCTCCTCTGGGTGATGTTCTCTGTACTTGCAATTCCAGGTGGAGTTGTCCTCAACCCTGCTTATTATGGTATGCATGGCCACACGAATACCATGATCCACGAAGTGGGACACGTCCTGGGGCTGTACCATGTCTTTAAGGGTGTGAGTGAGCGGGAATCCTGTGACGATCCCTGCAGGGAGACAACTCCATCTATGGAGACAGGAGACCTCTGTGCTGACACTGCCCCCACCCCGAAGAGTAAGCTCTGCCGGGATCCAGACCCCACCAATGACACCTGCGGCCAGATGCATTTCATGGGGACACCCTTCAACAACTACATGAGTTACACAGGTAATGTGTGATTTGCCTTAGAAATGGTAAGGGGTCACCTTCTCTAGAAACCGGAGTTGCTCTCCCTTCCACCTCCATGTGTAGTCACTTCTCTGGTTCTCTAACTGATGTGGTTCCTCCTGGTGTATTGGGGTGGGGCAGCCTGTGCTTGCAGTAGCTTCTTAGTCCCTTTGTTGTTGCAGGCTGTTTCATAGAATCATAGAATGGCCTAACTGGAAAAGATCTTAAGATCACTGAGTCCAACCATAAGCTAATATCTCCCTGTACACAACTGTTAGAACATGTTCCTAAGCTCACCCAAATGTCTTTTAAATACTTCCAGGGGTGTTGACTCCACCACTTCCCTGATTTCCACCCCTCCCTCTCCACTGAGTCTGTCACTGAACATTCACTAAGGTCATTCTTGTCTGTATTGTGCTGTGCCTTTGTTCTCCAGTCCCAAAGCAACTTTATTATTACTATTATTTATTGGTTTTACTACTGCTATAATTTTGGGTGTTCAAGTTGAGTCCTTCTGGCTTGGTTTCCAAAGGCACGCCAAAAGAGCTAGTGCTCCTCCTGGCTGCTCATGAGGACCGAAGCCTGAAGAGCAATACCGTTTTCCTCTGCTGACCCACGGTGAGTCCCGCAAGGGTGGTGCCACAGTCCAGGAGATCGAGCCGGTGCAAGCTCCTGTCGAGCAAGTGCAAGGATGTGGAGCTGCTGAGGCAGTGCCATCTTGTGGCTGTGGGGACACACGACACCAGAAAGCCCAGGCAGCAGAGCAACCACACGCTGATGTCTCTCAGACCTTACCAGAGGTTTCCAAAACAGCCTTTGGAGATCAGGAAGGGTGCACGTTGTTGTGCCCTGCCAGTCGATTCCTGCCACTCTCACTCTGATCTTTTTTTTTTCTCCTAGATGATGACTGCACCAACACCTTCACTCCCAACCAAGTGGCCCGAATGCATTGCTACCTGGACCTGGTGTACCAGCGCTGGGGTCAGAGCAAGAAGCCTGCGCCCATCCCAATCCCTCCCATGGTGACAGGGCAGACCTGGGACTCCCTCAGCATCTACTGGCTGCCTCCAATCAGTGGTGTTATCCACGAGAGGTAAGGGATCTGCTCTTTCAGTGGTCTTGGGGTTGCATGAGAGAGACAAGGGACCCTCTATGACGCAGACCACCCATCCCATTCCCCCTTTGGTCACCTCCAGCAGAGCTCTCAAACACAAGATCTGGGTTGCTGTGATGGCCCCGCTGGAACAAGGGCTCTCCTGCAAGCTTTCTGCTGTCAGGGTGCCGGGAGGAGAAGCCAAAGAGGGTTGGGAGGCAATGCCAATTCCTAAGCTCCAGAGTGCAATCAGGGAATGAAAAATGAGCTTCATTTATCACTTATTGTATAAAGTCACTATTTACCAGGAGGAAACGCAGCCTTGTGGTTAAGGCAGGGAGCTTGAACCACAGCAGCTGGGTTTTGTTCCCAGTCCTGTCATGGACTCCTGGTGTAACTGACTGGGGGTAAGGCAGGAAGCTCTTCAAGCCAAAGAAATGATGATGAGGAACCAGATTTGTTTGGCTGGTGAATAGTGTGTGGCCTTGAGCACTGAGTATCTGTCTTCTTCCCAGCACCAGGGAGTCACCAAGATCCGGATACACCACCGGTGCTCATGTTCAGCAACCCCTCTTACTAAATCATTCTGGTTTCCATGAGGTTTTAGGTTTGTGCTTCTATTATGGGACCATAAGCACACGTCAAAGATCTCTTGAACTTGTTTTGAAACTGCTTCACAAAACTGTCTCTTGCAATTCAAAGAAACTGCTGCCTGAGGGCAGCTGAAACAACCCTGGGGCAGTGTTTGCTGTCTTTTCAAAAAACTGCTGCTCTTCATGAGGAGCCTTTCACCCAGGGATAACATGGCCACATGCCTGTCACTTCCCAGGCATGAAAGTAGCTGAGTGGCTTCAAGTAATCCAAACTAACTTCTTTGGTGAGGAATGGAGTAGTTTAGCGGCAGGAAAACATAGATCTAGAAGGGTTTTTTGATCCATTCCCAGTTCTTGCTCATGACTGTCTCAGGAGCTGGTCCAAGGTGAGGGTCCTGCATCCCCTGAGAGGAGCTGGTCAAGGTAAGGGGCTGAGGTTGGCCCCTTTCATAGAAAAGTGCCTTTTTCTTTCCTGGAGAGCACAAAGGGATGCCCTTTAATCGACGTTATCGTGACCATTTTGTATTCCAGTAGTGATGGCCTACTCAAGCCTGCCTTGGGCTGAGCAGAGAATAGGCCCAAGTGCATCCACCCAACTGCAGAGTCCTTGTCTTGGGGACTGTGGAGTCTGTCAGCTGCACTGCATGGGTAGGAAACAGGTGATTCAATGGCTCATCCAAGACTGACCACAGAGCATGCAGAAGAGACAGAGTTAAACCCAGCTAACCCAGCTTGTCCCACCTTTTTCTCTTTTCCAAGAAGAATGATACTTCCCAGGGGTAGTACTGCCCACTGATTCTGCAGTATCAGAATAATACTGAGAGCTTAGCTTTGCTTTTCCAGCTTTCCATCTGATCCTCCCTGGACAGTGAAAGATTAACTGGTTTTGATTAGAGATGTCAATGCCTTTGTCTTCTGTCTGCAGGGAGCAGGATACGCTCTGTGACAGCTGTGCAGAGGATGGCACTTTCCATCAGTATGTGCATGAGGCCTCTTCTCCTCGGGTCTGTGATTCCTCTGGCTACTGGACCCCAGAAGAAGCAGAAGGTATGTGCCTACACTCCACCCTCAGCTGGGAATTTCCTAGACATATATGAAATCCTGTAAAGAAAAGAAAAGAAGCTTTTTTACTTTTATAGA
This sequence comes from Semnornis frantzii, assembly GCA_013399775.1. NCBI lineage: Eukaryota > Metazoa > Chordata > Aves > Piciformes > Ramphastidae > Semnornis > Semnornis frantzii. The sequence continues at coordinate 164,936 of VWYK01085519.1, read as the reverse complement.
GTGAAACATCTTCTATTTGGGGAGGCTCTTTAGTGCAGAAAAGACTTCTAGGTGCCCAGGAGATACCTGGTAACTGCCTGCTACCTTTGGACAAACAAACTGACACCCAACTATCTATCCAAATAATTTCTCAGTAAGGTATTAATGAGAGCTACTGGTGAAAGGGGAGGGGCATTTCATTCAAGTTAGTCTTTACAACACAAATCTTGGGACCTCATCTGAAACTTCAGAGGTATCCACAGGCCTTGGTTCACCCTTGTCCAAAAGGAGGAGAAGGAGCATCTTGCTCAGCCCCACTTAGTCTGTACCAAGCCCTGGACCACCTGACTTGGAGGTAACTCTTTGCTGACAGGATGACCAGCAGGATATCCAAACTTCCTTCTGCTGAGACTCAGATGTTGGTTTAGAGACCCACCTTGTGGGCATGGTGATGACTTTCAGGGTCATACAGCTGCTGTAGGACAGGGTCAGACATGCTGCCTTACCTTTTTCAAGGGCAAAGCAGAGGAGGCAGGAGACCAGGTGAAACCATCTTGTCGTGCTTGTGCTGCTGTCAGACAATGTGGAGCCAGAGGATCTGTCAGTTCTGTGAAAAGGAGACAGCTTTTCTGGTTTTCACAAAACTGGTGTTAGATGGATGCAGGTTTTGAGCTGGTGTTAGGCCTTAAACACTTGCAGAGGCTGATGAGGACAAGAGTACTTGTATTGTATGATGATGAATTCCAGTGTAGCTTTTTGAGATGAAAGCCCAGCACCACATTTCTCTTGCTGAGTACTAAGCCACTGTCAGGGGAGGCAGAGCTGGATGTCTGAGGTCAACCTGGGCACCATCCTGGAGGTCCTAGAGGAAGAACAGCCTTCCGGAGGTGCTTCTGTTGCTTGCTTTGGACCTGATCCCTTCCTCCCTGTGACCTGTTCCATCATGTGCCTGTGGAAAGATTTGGACTTTGCTCTGCTTAGCTTATATCCAGACTCTCAGCACCACAGGGATTCAGCAGTCAGGCACCTTCTGCAACCTTTCTGTGCACTTGAGACTACAGAACAAGCTTTATGTCTCTGAGGTGTGTCTAGGCTGTATATGACCAGCTGCAGCATGGTCCCTGTTCTAGAAGGCTGTGAGACAGCAGATCTGCTAAGCCTTGTGCTTGTCTGAATGCTCAAGAGCTTGGAGGCTAGTGGCCCTCGTTGCTTTCTGGGACATTAGGACAGTAGGCAGATGCCATCAGGTCTGGCCGCATGCTTGTGGTCAGTGTGCAGTTATAACGTGGAGATGCATTAACACCAATGGAGTACAGTAGGGAGGAGCGCCCCTCTGCATCACTTGTGAGGTGAAATGTCCTCTGCTTCTCATCAGCTGTCTCCTCATCCCTCCTTCCCAGGGCCTCCAGATGTGGATCAACCCTGCGAGCCCAGCCTGCAGGCCTGGAGCCCAGAGCTCCACCTGTACCACATGAACATGACAGTGCCGTGTCCCCAACCAGATGGCTGCATCCTGGAACTGCGCTTCCTGCACCCTGTCTACCCTGATTCCCTCACCCTCTGGACCACCTACCTTTCCACGGGCTCTCCCAGGGCATTGTCTGACATTGAAGTCCTGACAGAGCAAGGGGAGTCCATCCATCTGGGTCCCCTGGACACCTTCTGTGATGTCCCCTTTACTGTGAAGCTCAACATCCCTAAGAAAGTGTCCAGAGTCAAAATCTACACCTTTGATGAGAGGATGGAGATAGACACAGCCCTGCTGACCTCCATGCCCCACAGCCCACTCTGCTCCACCTGCAAGCTGATCCAGTATCGAGTGCTCCGTGATCCCCCATTTGCCAACGGATCTCCTGCCACCCTGGCACAGACACATCGCCAGTTTGTTGACACGTGAGTGAGGAGGCCGCTCCATCAGGGGCTGAGTGGGTGGTTGGGAGTTTTAATGACCTCCTCTGGCTCTACCTTTAGCTCCCTTAGTGGTTTTGCTCATGTTTTGGTGCCCTGTCATCATATCTGTTGTTGATCCCATGTCTGTCACACTCCTTTCCCGGGAATTACCTTGTCCAGTGCTGTGAGCAGATTCCTTAGTCAGTGTCGAGGAAGCTGGCTGGAGACCCACCATGATACCATGACCCTTGCCCATGAGCCCAGCCCAACTAGGAGGAGTTTATTAAACCTGAAGACATTTTGTCCCCATCAACACAAGTGGTAAAATGATTGTTAGAGTTAATGCCACATGTCCCCATCTCAGACCCCAGGGAAACAAGCAGCAGGTCCCTCTGCACGGCCTGGCAGAGACCCTCTTCCCACAGTCTTTGCTTCTGGCAGTTGAGAATATGAAGACACATGTCAAACTGTGATGCTTCATGGGCACACACACGTGGTTTCCATAGCTCTGGTGAGCAAATCCATTGCAGATGTATGGGCTGTTCCTCCTGCTTGCTCTTCAAGTCCTCTCTCTTCCTGCAGGGAAGTTGTGCCTGGGCAGGTGTACCGCTACCAGGTGCAGGCGGTCTCTGGGACAACTGCAGGAGAAGCCTCCCCAGCGCTTCTCCATGTCCATGGAGCACCCTACTGTGGGGACGGGAAGGTAACCATGTAAGTTGAGAGAAGGTTTCAGCTGAGCTTCCTTAAGTTATCAGGTCATCCTACGCAAGAAGGAAGTGCTGGCTTAGTTCTCCATCCATGGATACTTGACTGAAGATGTGCTGAATTATAGAATGGCAGGGTTTGGAAGGGACCTCTGGAGATGATCTGGTTCAACCCTCCTGCCAAAGCAGGGTCACCCAGAGCAGGTTGCCCAGGATCGTATCAAAGCAAGTTTTGAATCTCTCCAGATCAGGCTGGGCAGCCTGATCCAGTGCTCTGACACTGTCAAAACGAAGAAATATTTCCTCATGTCAGATGGAACTTGCTGTCTTTAGCTCATGTTTGTTGCCCCTTGTCTTATCACTCAACACCACTGAAAAGGGTCTGGCCCCATCCTTTTGACCCCTGCCCTTTAGCTATTGATCAGATCCCCTCTCAGGCTGCTTTTCTCCAGGCTAAACAGACCCAAGTCTCTCAACCTTTCAGTCTCCTCAGCATCTTTGTAGCCCTCAACAGACTCTCTCCAGTAGTTCCCTGTCCCTTTTGAATTGGGGAGCTCAGAATTGAACACAGTACTCCAGATGGAGCCTTACTAGGGCAGAGCAGAGGGGGACAAGAACCACTTTGATCTGCTGACCACACTCTTCTTGCTTCAGGTGTTACAAGAATGTCACAGTATGGTTGTTCCTTCTCCCATATGCTGCATTTTCAATCTCTCTCTATCCCCTGAGAAGATATGGTGTTTTCTCTTCTCTACCTGACTCCACATGTGGATCTTCCTCTTCTACTTGCCCTGTGGAAATGGGACCAAGAAATAGGATCCTCACTCATAAATAGGCAGAAGCAGAGGAATGCTGAGTCAAGAGCGGTGTTAACGCATCTGGCTGTTCTCCTCTTAGGAGTCTGGAGGAGGAATGTGATGATGGGGACTTGCTGGATGGAGATGGCTGTTCCAGGAAGTGTAAAAAGGAAAAAGGCTTCAACTGTGTTGGTGAGTCTAAATGGACTGAGGCAGCCTTTTGAGACAGGAGTCAAAGCTTCACATTAGTCACAGTGCTCCTCAGAGCAGAGGGTGATGCACTTCACAATGAAAGGTGGATCTGCAGCTGGAGCTTGCAGTGCAGCTTGTCAACTCATTGTGGTGGGAAATTCCAGGGCTAAAGGGTCAGTAGGCCTCCTGGCACAGGAGGAGATGTATGTGCTTGGAGTCTGGTTTGTAAACGGGCCATCCCTGGTCTCCTTGCAGGGGAGCCAAGTCTGTGCTATGTGCATGACGGGGATGGTGTGTGTGAGCCATTTGAGAAGACAAGCAGTGTCCTGGACTGTGGTCCCTACACACCTGACGGATACATGGATCTGTGGGCAGTGAAAGCCTATGCCTCCCATCAGGATGCAAAGCTCTGTCCTGCTTCCTTGGTCACTGGAGAGCCTGTTGTGAAGGTGAGTGACGGCATGGTCAAAATAAAGCCTTTTCTTGCAAAGCCTGTGCAGTAAAGCTGGTGAGGTCACTGATGCCAACCCAAAAATCTTCAGAGCAGCTCTGGGAGTGTTCATTGATCACTGCAGTCCCATGCAGGAAGCCAGTAAAAGACCTGGGCATTTCTCACACACCTGTTCCAGTAATCCTTAAGCCCAGGAAGTGCAGTGCATGGAGAGGTGTTTCATCGAGGCAGGGAGCACCTTCCCTAACCCCGTGTGGTTTGCTAACCAGTGATCATCTCTGTCCCACCAGCTACATGCACAATTTGGAATACGTAAGTCACCCCAGTGTGCATGTAAGACAATCCCACAAGTTTAATACCTTATAAGGTCAGGACCTGGAAGGGTAAAACCACGTGTACATCAGCATCTGTTCTGCTCACAAACTCAGATCTGTAGCCCAGCAAAAATCGATGGGAGAATTCCCATCTTTCATATGGGCTTTGGAGCAGAGCCTGGAGGTCTAGGAGGGGATTCTGTCTGATCAACATTAATGTGCTGTTCTCTCATAGCAAGCTGAGGGGCAATAAATGTGTGAAAAGGCCACATTAAGCCCTTCATATAAACATTTCCTTGGACCTGATATAAGCAACTATGTTCTTGAAACCTACAGCGTAATTCAGTTGCCCAGATGTGCCCAGTACCTGGCCAATGAGATGCCTTGGACTTGGTGTCTGCTCCTCTAGAATGACACACGTATTTCCCAGGCTTTGTCTGCCAGGTTTGTGGGTATGTCTGGGATGCCACAGGGCATTGAATGGCACAGCAAACTGGTATTGAGGCAAACGAATCACACCTTTAGATCTCAGCTCAGCCAAAATCAGGAGGCCATGGTCTTCCTCACCATCTCACAGCTTGGCTCCTTATTGCTTGCTCATCCCCACAGACACTGTGGGATGTTCAAGAAGCATACAGCACCTCAATATGGCAAAGGTTTCTTTGTGTACTCTTGGGCATGGAGATGTCACTCCTGCTTAGGAACCTACATACTAACCGTCTTTGTTCTAGGAACCAGCTTGGGGTCCTTCTCAAGATCCAAGTCTCCCTTGAAGTTTTATAGGTGCCATTTCATTCTCTTGCTTTCCTTTCTTCTTGCTGGGTTGAAATAAATCTTTCCTTTCAGGTGTGTAAATCCCACCTTCAAAACATGCCAAAGGACCTTTCCCTGGCTGCTTGGTTCCCCTGTGCTCCCAGCCAAGACAATGCTCAGGATCCAGATGAGATGATGCCCTTGAACAATGAGGGAATTTGGCTCAAGGTAGGTGAGGATGTGTGGTCAGCAGTCGCTCGTCTTTGTCCCATCACTTTGGTGACAAAGACTCACCCTCCTCTGTCCTGTAGGAGCCACAACAGTATTAAAACTGTTCAGACAGGACTTCATATCCTACTGAACTCTTTGCAAACCCTAAATGCCTGTGGCTATGTCTTTTATAGTTGCCCCATTCCCACTGTGAACAGCAAACCCATTTTGGGGCTGACTGCCAGCAGAAGAGCTGTGCCCAAAACCAGAAGCCCACAGAAATGTTTTGAGGCTGACAAACAACTTGCTCCTGACTCTCCCCTACAGCCAAACTGTGCTGTTACACCCACAAAGGGTGGGCACAAGCTGTTATTCAAGTCCTAGTTCTCTTTGCTGCCTGTGGCTGTGAAGAGCAACAGAGGGTAGCTGGAAATACTCTGCTATCCTGAGGAGTCCTGAATACCCCTGGTACTGAGCACCCTGAGCCCACAGCACTCAATGGTGGCATGCATGTCATCCTGCCCAACAGTGACTCCAGATCAAGGGAAGCACTTTTGTGCCCAAGGTGCTGGTCCTGGAGTCCAATGGAAATTCAGGGGTTGCCTTCACAGCTGGCAGCTGCATTTGGGAGGGCACCTGGAGGGTCAAACCTCTCTGTCCCAGCAGGCAGAGGAGAGCTGGGGCTTAGGCCAATGTGATTTTTACAGCATTGATTTTTCTGACCACAGACACAGTTTAGAGGTTTCGTGGCTGCTGCCTGGTGTTACTGGAAAGCTGGCCTCTGGCGTGCTGCTTCCTCTGCACTCTAAGGGGCACCTTGCCCTGCTTTCCTCCAGGCTGTCTGGAGACAGCCTCTTCCCAAGATGTTTAGACAACAGTTTGACAATTCACCAAGTCAATGATTCAGGTCAAAAAACATGTCTATTGCCTCTGAGGTCCTTTTTCTGGGCAAAACCCCCTTTTCACTGGAGTTTTCCCCCCCCCTTTCTTCCATGTCAGCATGCTTGCAACCTATTTTCCATCTTTAGTCTGCCCATGACAGATGTGCCTCCTTTCTTCCTTCGCTAGTGACAGAGCAGCAGCCTCCCCCTCCTGCCCTACCTAGATGAAAGCTTGCTTTCCACTTCTCACCAGGGGTTAAAGTGTGTTCCAGTTTTATTGGAGCTTGTGGTCAGTTCTCTTCCTCTATGGATGTTTATATTAAAGACTTTCATTACTGCAGCTCCGTGCTCTCTCTAGGAGTGCTATTATTTTCCGCCCATAAAATTATTTATGGAGTAGTAATAAATATGCCCTTTTTTTTTTTTTATTAGACTTTGCCTGATTGGTACCATATTGGGTTAGAAAAGACAGCTTCTTGTTGACAATTTGCTGAGCACACCCGCCAGCCCAGACAGGAGCAATGCCACTCATGCACATGCATGACCCTATGTATGCATGGGGTTTTGTGGCCACCAAATCCCATGGCCACGTTAAAGCTCTTGCACCTGTGTCACTCAGGTTAAAGACCCACCACAAAACTCATTGGACGGTGGGAATTGCTCTCTACAAGTGTTTCTCAAGAGGTAGCACAAATGAGCAAAGGAAAGACTGGATAATGTTGTCAGGGAGCTGGGGGAAGAGGTGTGTGTGCCTGTGCCACCAAGTGTCGTGTCTGCTATGCACATTGGATCTATCTGTAGAAGACAGTGAGTTGCTGGATCCTGTCCAGAGAAGGGCAATGAAGCTGATGAAGGGTCTGGAGAACAGGTCTTATGAGGAGCAGCTGAGGCAACTTGGATCAATTAGTCTGGAGAAGAGGAGACTGAGGAGAGATCTCTTTGCTGTCTACAACTCCCTAAAAGGAGGTTGGAGTGAGGTGGGGGTAGGTCTCTTCTTCCTAGTAACAAATAGTAGGATAAGAGGAAACGGCCTCAAATTGCACCAGGGGAGGTTTAGGTTGGCAATTAGGAAAAATTTCTTTCCTGAAGGAGTGGTCAGGAGTCCCCATCCCTGAAAGTATTCACAAAATGTGTGGATATGGCACTTGGAAACATGGTTAATGGCCATGGTGGTCTTAGGTTAACTGTTGGACTTGATCTTAGAGGTCTTTTCCAACCCTAAGGACACTATGATTTGCAGATCTGCCATGCTTTGTTCTCTGTTTACAACACACCTGATGAGAAAATAAATTGAAATTATGTGTAAGCAAGGCAGGATTGTGACTTGCAGAAAATTAAATAGAAAGGAGGAAGCAGAAAAAATTAAGATGATAGCCTGCTGTGGCCAAGCATGTTATGGCCAAGTTAAAAAGAATTTTTTGTTAGTCAAGTTGTCTGCTGTTGGCCCAGCCTGGGGCCAGTGTCCTTCACATCCAAGTAGATGCCATGTAGGAATGGAAAGATTGAACCCTTCACCTTAAGCTGCATAGTCCTCACCTGTGTTCTCCAACCACCTCTTCTGTCCTGGTCAGCCACACTTGGAGAAGTGGGAGTTAAGTGGCTTCTTAGGCTTCCCAGTTGCAGCTCTGTCCTGGGAGGGTTCTTCAGAGCAGACTCTGAGCACTGCTAACTCTTTTTCATCTTTCTTCTCTTCCCGATTCCTTTTCCTATTTCTTTTCCTTTCTCCTCCTACTTTTCTCACCAAGAGAGACAGTGGGAATGTTCCAAACAAATCTTTGAGTATCCTGGTCCACACCTTGCAGCCAGGTAAACCCTACATGAGAGCAGGCCCTGGCTGAGGGAGCATGTAGGCAGAGGTGGGGACTTGCTCTTGGGGTGTTTGCTGTGGAATACCTCCCTGCAGGGTGGGAACCCTGGGCTGAAGCCCAAGGTCTTCTGCTCCTGTGTGAGCAGCATATGATGTGGCATGAACCACCTCGAGGCTAGGCTGCCATCACAAATCAGGTGATTGTCCCCTTCTCCCACAGTCTGCTCCTTGGGCTGTGCCCAACCAGCTGGGACTTGTCCTCCTACAAAATACACCTTTGGCTTGAATTTCTGCGTTCCCTTCATGCTGGTGTTCAACAAAAACACTCTGTAGGGTGGATCTTGGTCAAAACATATCTTGGCACTGGGTGGGGGGCACCAGGGTGGAGGAGAAAAACATTTCTATCCTCTTACTTCCAAAGAACATCTGTCCTGCCATGACTGATGCCACAGGTTTCCCAATTGCCTCTTTTAGCCTTGGGTGCTGTAGACAAGTGGGGAGCTGTCAGCTCTTCTAGCAGACAGGACTTCTTCCCACAAAAATTTCCATGTGTTGGCTGATGGACAGTTTGCAGCCACCCTGGGTACTGGGGACATTCTTTTGTGTTTTGTTGGGTTTTAATGGACATATTTTGGTGGCAGAGCTGGGAGCTGTGCTCTCTGGCTGCCTCACTTGCCTCAGTCAGGATCAGATGAGATGGGAGTCAGAGCCTAGTTCTCTTTCAAGTCAAAAGGGCACAAAAGGGGTTATCTGGGTCTCAGTCAGGTGTTGCTCAGTTTTAAGAGCATAAAATGTGGGAACTGGAATGATGCCATAAATGTCTACTAAGGCAGGACCGCCGCACTTTGGAAAGATTAGTGAGAAGGATAAAGGAATTTTTGGGGGTGTTGGTCAACAGCTGGCTGAAGATGAACTAGCAGTGTGTTCAGGTGGCCAAGAAGATCAATGGCATCCTAGTCTATACCAGGAATAGTGTGTCCAGCAGGACTAGGGCAGTGATTGCCCCTCTGTACTGGGCACTGGTGAGGCCACACCTTGAATACTGGGTTCAGTTTTGGGCCTGTCACTACAAAAAGGACATTGAAGGGCTGGAGTGTGCCCAGAGAAGGGCAACAAAGATGGTGAAGGGTCTAGGACACAGATCTTGTGAAGAACATCTAATGAAACTTGGGGTTGTTTAGTCTTGAGAATAGGAACCTGAAAGGAGACGGCCTCACTCTCCACAACTCCCTGAAAGGAGGTTGGGGCCAGGTGTGGATTGGTCTCCTCTCCAAAGCAACAAGTGATAGGACAAGAATAAACACCCTCAAGTTGCACCAGTGGAGGTTTAGGTTGGACATGAGGAACCTACTCTGTTCTCTCTCCATGCTCCCTCCTTCTCTTCCCTCTTGCTTACTGTATTCTGTACGGTTGCTCTAAAGGTCTCTTGTCCTCCTGCCTAGGTGTGCTTCGAGAAACCTGCAGTGCCTACCTCCCTCCTGGTCTTCCTGGCCTCTGACGGCACCATCCCAAGCAACCAGCACAAGCCGAGGGTCACCGTCCAGCTGAGTGACATGGATGGGCTGAACCACTTTTTGGGTGAGCAACATATAGGCTGTGACACCAGACTGTGCTATCCCAGCAGGAACACCTCACTATTGCTGACATCTCTCATTGGCATTGGTGCTGCTGTCCCCTATCCTCTCTTGCAGCATCTTCTGCTTTCCCACATACCCCACCAAACCAACTTGGGAAGCAGAAGGTATAAATTAAAAGTTAGGAAAATGTCCTTGCAGATGAGTTAGTGACTTCTTTCTTTGCCCTGTGTCACAGGGATGTATGAGCTCTCATGCCAGCACAACCCCCTCATCATCAATGTGACCCATGGTGGGGAGGACTCATCCTATTGGGCTTCTTCAGTGCTGCTCAACTTCTCCTCCCCACTTGTGGGCATTGCAGCCCTGGCATTGCGGACTTCAGCTCATCCAGGCTTCTCTGACAGCACCACCTGCCTCCTGCAACACAAGGAGGGATGTGGCCATCAGCACTGCAGGTATGGTCTCCTCAGGGCACTTCTCAATAGACACTCAGAGGTCCTCTCTCCTTTCTGCTTCAGTTATGGAGGTTTTATCTACTCATTAAGGGTTTAATGGCTACTCTCAGGTGGCTTTTGAGGTGGTGCTGGAAAATCCACTGCAATGAGTCTTGATTTGTTTATCTGAGTGAGGGAGGAGGCAGTAACACAGATTTTTAGCAGGGCCTGTTGTGACAGGACAAAGGATGATGGGTTTAAACTGAAAGAGAGAGATTTAGACTGGATTGAAGGAAGAAATTTTTACACTGAGGGTGGTGAGAAACTTGCCCAGATTGCCCAGAGAGGGAGCAGATTCCCTATCCCTGGAACTATTCCAGGTCAGGCTCTGACCAACCTGCTTTAGTTGGAGATGTCCCTGGTGAGTGCAGGGGGCTGAACTTAGTGATCTGTCAAGGCCCTTTCCAACCCAAACAATCCTGTGAGTCTGTGACTTTGTGGAAAATCATATTAAAGGGCTACTTCCTGGTGGACAAACCAGGCTCCCTCAGATGAGGAGCTATCACTGAGGGTTACTGCTACAGCTGAAATGTTGCCTTCTTTAGTATGTGCTTCACAAGCTTAATCTCCATCCATCCTAGTCTTTCTCACACTCCAGGAGATGAGGATGAGGTTCTCCTCCTCATTCTCTTCTCCATTTTTTCTCCCCGTCTACCCCAGGCTCCTCACCAAGTCTCATGCTGTCCCTGTTGTAACACAGCAGTATAAACAACAGTAGCAATGATGCTTTAATTCATTGATGTCCACACTTGCAGGCATCTGCCTGTCTTCAAGCAGCAGATGAGGGATAGCGTTTGCAGAATAGGCACTGCTCTTTGAGCAGGTCCTCTGGCAAAGGGACAGGGAAGGACTGTCATCCAAAATAGACTAAATAAACAAAGCTGAGCATGCCAAGCAGCGGCACAGACCCAAGGATGGTGCTCAGCTCAGTCCTAGAGGGGCTGATGACAGCCAGACCTGCCAAGCTTGGCTCTGCTTTTGGATCCCAGGCTCCCTGAAGTTACAAACATTCCTGCTCCAGGGCTCTGGTTCAGGCAGTTACTCAAACTGAGGAACACTGATT